>JAFEMH010003085.1:0-290683 GCA_022495995.1 Adenophora triphylla var. japonica
TATACCACATACCACTATACCACTAAATTTATACCACTACTCTCTATGCCACATAGGGTATACCACTATCTATTTATACCACACATATGTGGGTGCTACCTATAAATTATACCACATGCCACTATGGTATACCCGTATACCATTATACATACATAGGGTATACCTATACCACATGCCACATGCCACATGCCACCCTTAGGGTATACCTCTACATGCCACATAGGGTATGCCGCTACCATACCTTCTTTATACCACATAGGATACTTTATAGGATATACACATACCTATGCCACATAGGGTATAGGGTATACCATACTATTCCTAGGGTATAGGGTATACCTATCCCTTATTCCTATATGGGTGTAGAATACTATACCACATAGGGTATACCTATAGGATATATCACATAAGGTATAGGGTATAGGAGTATACCTGCTAAATTTAGGGTATAGGGTATACCATATGCACATAAGGGTATAGCCACTATCAGGGTATACCTATACCATTTATAGGGTATATACTATAGGGTATAGGGTATGAGAGTTATACATGCCACTACTACATAGGGTATACCTACATAGGATATACTTTATAAGGTATAAGGGTATAGGGTATGAGAGTACTGGGTATAGAATATACAGCTATAATTCTCTACTATAGGAGTATACCCATGCCTATACCACATACATGCATAGGGTCATGCCACCCATACTGCACTACATGAGTATGCCACCACATAGGGTATACCACATATAGGAAGTATATTCTATAGGAACATACCATATACCATATGCCATATCTGTATATACCTATCACATATGCCTTTATACATAGGGTATACCACATATCATAAATTTATACATACCTACATAGGGTATAGGGGTATAGAATATACCACTTTAGGAGTATAGAATTTATGCCGCACATAGGGTATAGGGTATAGAATGTTCTTACCGCTTTAGGGTATAAGGTATACCATAGGGTATAGGGTATAGGGTATAAGTATACTACCTTTCTACATAAATTTATACATACTATACCATTTAAGGTATACCATATAGGGTATACCACATACCTTATACGCTATACCAATTTATACCACATAGGGTATACCACACATATACCCTATACCCTATAGGAAGTATATCTATACCCTACATACCATATGCCACATAAGGTATACCCTATACCACTATACCTAATACCCTATAGGATATACCTATACCCTATACCACATAGGATATACCCTATAGGGTATACCACTTTACCCTATAGGGTATACCTATACCATAGGTATACCTATCTATACCTACATAGGGTATACCACATATATACCGTATAGGGTATACCCTATACCCTATAGGGTATAGGGTATAGGGCATAGGGTATAGGGTATAATTCTTTAATTTTTATTTATAAATGTATGGTTTTTTTTATTTTTTATGAATATAAATAAATATTTTGGACATTTTTTAGTATTGAAGTTTTTTTTCAAAAATTTATAAAAAAAAGTTAAAAAAAAATAAACAAATGAAAGTATTATGAAGAAATCAGGGACGGGTATAATTCTTTAATTTTTATTTAAGAAAAATCAATTTTTATTTTTTATGAATATAAATAAATATTTTGGACATTTTTTAGTATTGAAGTTTTTTTTTTTTCAAAAAGTTATAAAAAAAAGTTAGAAAAAAATAAATAAATGAAAGTATAATCAAGAAATCAGGGACGGGTAAAATTAATATTTGATATTCCAAATAAAATATGAATTCAAATAATTTTATACTTTATAAAATTGATATTCGATATCCGCTTTTCAAAAGATGTATATTCATTTTAAAAATATATACTACAATTAAATAATATAATTAACTTTTTAACATTTTAAGTATGTCACATATTTTTATCATATTTGGCCTTACTTCATTTACCTTTGAGGTAAACTTAACAATTAGGTATTAATAAACATGCATTAGACTGAATATATTCAAAAAAAAAAAAAAGTAAAAAAAAAATCCGTCGCTAATCCGTCGCTAAATGAAAATGAAATAATTTTTTTTTATTTTTCAATTCTATAGCGACGACAAACATCCGTCGGTAATTTTTTTTTACAATCCGTCGTTAATCCGTCGCTAAATGAAAATGAAATAATATTTTTTTATTTTTTTAATTCTATAGCGACGAAATACATCCGTCGGTAAAAAAAATTTGCAATCTGTCGCTAATCCGTCGGTAAACCGTCGGTAAAAAAGGCGCAATTTTTTGGCGTCACTTTTACGACGAAATAGTGAGGAAATTTTGTCTGTCGTTAAATCCGTCGTTAAATCCGTCGGTAAATCCGTCGTTTTCATCTTTATTTTTTTATTTTTTATCCCTCACTATTCCCTCGCTAATCCGTCGCTATTAGCGACGGAATTGTGTCCGTCGCTAAAATCCGTCGCTAAATGACAGTTTTCTTGTAGTGTCAGCTGTTGAGGTGGCTACTGAGGTTTGCTTTTTGCTTGACCATGAGATGATTCTTGATCCAATAAACTGGCATCCACCACTTGTGGATTTTCTATCAAGATTGCATCCAGCATAGTCAGAGTCAGTGAATCCAATTAGAGAGAATGGGGATTCAGTGGGATATCACAAGCCAAAATCAGGGATTTCTTTGAGATATCTTAAAATTCTCTTGACAGCAGAGAGATGAGATTCCTTGGGATTTGCTTGAAATCTAGCACAAAGACAGACACTAAACATAATGTCAGGTCTTGCAGCTGTTACATAAAGAAGAGATCCAATGTAACTTCTGTAAAGTGTTGGATTTACACTTTGACCATCTAGATCGGCATGGAGTTTGGTTGTGGTTGACAAGCGGGGTTTTAGCGGGGAAGCGGTTGCATGTCAAACTTCTTGATCATATCCCTTGTGTATTTAGCTTGGTTAATGAAGATTCCTTCCTTCATTTGCTTGACTTGAAGACCCAAGAAAAAAGTAAGCTCACCAATCATACTCATTTCAAACTGGTCTTTCATAATATCTCCAAATTCAGTACACAAGTCCTCATTTGATGAACCAAAAATGATGTCATCAACATAGACTTGGATGAGCAACTGATCATCTCCATATTTCTTGATAAACAAAGTGTTATCAATATGGCCCTTGGTAAATCCTTTGCCAAGGAGATATCTAGATAGAGTATCATACCAAGCTCTTGGTGCTTGTTTAAGCCCATACAATGCTTTGTCCAATTTGTACACATGATCAGGAAACTTTGGGTGCTCAAAACCAGGGTTGAGATACAAAAACCTTTTCATTTAAGACTCCATTCAGAAATGCACTCTTGACATCCATTTGGAATACTTTCATCTTCTTGAATGAAGCATAGGCAAGAAATAGCCTAATAGCTTCAAGTCTTGCAACAGGTGCAAAAGTCTCATCATAGTCAATACCTTCTTCTTGTCTGTATCCTTGAGCAACCAGTCTAGCTTTGTTTCTTACTACAACACCTTCTTCATTCATCTTATTTCTAAAAACCCATCTTGTTCCAATGACAGTTTGGTTTCTTGGTTTAGGAACAAGTTGCCACACTTTGTTCCTTTCAAACTGCTCTAATTCTTCTTCCATGGCTTCTATCCAGTCAGCATCTTGGAGTGCTTCATTTATTTTCTTTGGTTCCACTTGGGATATGAATGCACTCATGAGAAAAGGAATGTTGTCTGGAACTGGGGTTTTATCAATTTGAAGGCTGATGTAAAGGTCTTTATTTGGTGGAATGATGTGAGTAATGGTGGATTCATCATTGGCTTTGGGAGGAGAAAGAGGATTATTGGATGGAGATGGAAGATGGCTAGTGGATGGATTACAAGAAGAATTTGGATGGCTGTCAGCTAAGGGTTGACTGTCAGCTAAGGAAGAAATTTGGGAGATGTCAGTCAAGGGATGACCATTCATTTGATTATTCTCTTCCTCATCAATTGGATTGGTAGTAGGAGTGATTGATGTTGACTTGGTTGGCTGGATTGGTTGATGATGGGAGTGGGATTGGTCATTCTTTGTCGGCCTGGATGGGTTTGTCGGATGAATTTCTTGGAACCATGTATGGAAGATTTGATGAATCTTGTTCATGATGGAGAACAGTTGAATCAAGAATGGGAGATGATTCAGGGAGATTATCTAGGTTTCCCAAACCTTCATCAAAATCACATAATTCAGTTACACTTTGTTCATTGTTTTCATCAAAGTCAACATGAATGGATTCTTCCACAACAAGTCTTCTTTTGTTGTAAACTCTATAAGCTTTGCTTGTGTTAGAGTATCCAAGAAAGATTCCTTCATCACATTTGGAGTCAAATTTGTCCAAATTATTTTTGCCATTGTTGTGAATGAAGCATCTACTTCCAAAACTGTGAAAGTAGGAAATGGTAGGAACTTTGTCATTCCATAGTTCATATGGAGTCTTCTTATGGAATTTGTTGATTAGTGTTTTATTTTGAACATACACAGCGATAGTGACAACTTCACCCCAAAAATACTTTGGGAGATTGTGTTACGACAACATTGTTCTTCTTTGCCTCACAGATTGTTCTGTTCTTCCTTTCAGCAACACCATTTTGTTGGGGTGTTCTTGGGGCTGAAAAATTGTGATCAATACCTTTTGAATCACAATACTCTTCTACTCCTGTGTTCTCAAATTCTTTTCCATGATCAGATCTGATCTTGACAATGGATGTCCCTTTTTGATTTTGAATTTTATTGAACAGCTTTGTCAGACAGCTAAGGGTGTCACTCTTGGATTCAAGAAGAATGATCCAAGTGAATCTGGTGAAGTCATCAACCACAACAAGGGAGTATCTCTTTCCTCCTAAAGATCTAGTCCTTATGGGTCCAAAGAGATCCATATGAAGTAGTTCAATAGGTCTTGATGTGTCCAATCTGGTCTTGGGCTTGAATGAAGATCTCTTTTGCTTCCCACATTGGCATGCTTTGCAAAGTTTGTCCTTCTTGAATGGGATCCTTGGAAGACCTCTGACTAGATTTGAATTTGCAAGCTTGGAGATGGTTTTATGGTTAAGGTGAGCCAATCTTTTATGCCAAAGCCATGACATGTCAGATTGACTAAATGACAGAAGGCAGTGATCATTTGAGGATTCCACTATCTCTAAGTTTAAGCAATAGAGATTTCCTTTTCTTGATCCAGTCAGAATGACTTTATTGCTCTTATCTTTAACAGTACATTTATCCTTGGTGCAAACAACATGAAATCCCTTATCACAGATTTGACTGATGCTAATCAAATTGTGCTTGAGACCCTCTACATAAGACACATTAGTAAAAATGATATCTTTTGTAATAAGATTTCCTGATCCTTTGACCTTAGCTTGGGAATTGTCACCAAAGGTTACATTTGGACCATTTTTAGGGGTATATTGTTGCAACCAGTCTTTATTGAAGGTCATATGTCTACTACAACCACTATCTAAATACGAGAGTCCTTTCCTAGGTACCTGCAAAACAGAAAGTAAATTTTATTGTACCCCTTTTTATTATTTTGGGTCCAAAGGATTAGTTTTTCTTTGGAACCCTAGCTTTGTTCATTGATCCCTTTTTGAAGAACTGGTTTAGGGTATGGTAATATGACATGATTTGCATCATGTAAGGTGTAAGGATAGTGGATTGGGATGGATTGAAGAAGTGGTTTGGATTGTTGTATTGGGGTTGAAACTGAAAGTTATTTGAATAAGATGATCTGGGAGAGTCATTTTGACTTGCATGACTTCTTCCATTTGAGTATTGCCACTGAGGTTTTTGTTTTTTGGTGTATCTATGTTTGTTATAGAATCTTTGTTGCCTTGGAGTTCTTTGTGATTTGGAAGATCTTGGGCATGCATCGGAGCCTTGGGCATGTCATCGGGGCTTGGCTGTCTAGCATCTTTTTGCAACTCAATTTCTTTCTGTATATTGGCCCCTTTTTGAACCCAAATATACTTGCTTCCTTGGATTTTACTTGGTCCTTTGTTTGAGTGACTAGGACCAGGTAAGATTTCCTTAGATTTTCCCTTGGTTTGAACAGGATAAGTTTGAGTTTGATAGCTGCCAGAACTTAGGTTTTCTAGAACCATTTTTTCAATGGCCCTTTCACCAGTGGGAGGAGTGTACACCTTTTGTGTAGAATCATCGGCACCAATCCTGTTTTGTCACTGGGACGCCTTTGGGTGTAGGTGAAAAGGGATAATGCTTTTGCTTGACATGTTCCATGAGTCTATTTTCTTTTTAAGAGCATCATTTTCTTTTTCAAGATTGCGAGTCTTTGACAATTTTCATGATTACTTGATGTCTCATTTGTCGAGATCCATATTTTGTTTTTCAAGCATGATGCATTGATCTCTTAGCCCTTGACATGCTTTCTCAAGCTCGGTGGTTTTTGTGAGGGTGTCGATGGTTGAGGATTGGGAAAGGTTCTCATTGACCGGTGAAGCAAAGCTAGTTTTTTGTTTTTGGTTTGAATTAAAAGAGTGCAAACTAATTGTTTGAAACCATCAATATTTAAGGAGTTAAAATCATGTACCTCTTTTAGTTCATCTGCAGCAAGTGCTTCCATTTCTTCCTCATTGTCGATTCTTCCTCATTGTGCGATTTTTCTTCATCTTCAGCTATAAGGCATAGCATGGCTTCTTCTCCTTCATTGTCAGAATCATCACTTGACACATACTCTTCATCACTGAATTTTGATGAGTCAGCTATTATAACTTGCTCCTTGTTTTTGTCATGTTTATTTTTGAGCAATTGAAGCGGTTGCACTTAGAGCTGTGAATGATCTCTTTTGAGTAGGTCATCTTCTTAGGCATGATTGTCCCTAGGTTTCCTTGGTTCGGGACAATCGGATGAGTAATGTCCTTGCTTTCCACAGTTGAAGCAATCAATTGTCTTCTTGTAGCTGTCTTGTTGAGAATTAGATGTGGAAGGGTTGTATTTTTTGTCAAAAGATTTCTTTTGAAATTTCATGGCATTTACGTGCCATGGATATGAGACTTGGAATGTCTTTTTGAGAGATCTGTTTGCTGACAGGTTTGGAGCTGATGTTTATCTTTTGAAGGGCATTGTTGACAATGGTCTCAATGTCTTGGTGAGTGATTGGTTTGTGGACGGTTTCTTGGCGGTTAAGGCTAAAGTTTGTGAAATGGTAGGAACTGGTTGAATTTTTATCATACCTTCCAGTTCATAAGCTTCAAGCTTTCCAAAATATTGTTCAAGCTGTCATTGTGCTCCATTCGAGATCCTTCTCTAATAGGTAAATCTACCTTTTCATATTCATGTGGGAGATTAGAATATATCTTGAGTCGAGATCTTGTTGTTCAAAGGTTTTTCCATGGTCGCGCAATAGATCTAACAAGGTTTTCAAACCTTGGTTGAGCAGCACTCACTTTTTCTCCAGGATAGAACTTGAAGTTGTCTAATTGTCTAAGCAAGTTATACAAATTTTGTGTCCCACATGGTGTGCTTAGTGAACTTTGTTTGAATGAGAGCCCATGCGATCTGGCATTTTGGTTCCTTAGCAATTTCTTGTGCAAGTGAGTCATTTACACTCTTTTGAAGAATGTTTTTGACTTTTAAGTTTGCACCGATCAATTGTTTTTCGATTCGAGACCAAGTTTCGGGGATTTGGTCTTACTAGGTCCTCCATCAATACTGATTTGAGTTGGGTAGGACACTTCATTCTCTAGAACATACCATTCCATATCTTGTTTGCATCAAGGTATGTTTTTATTTTTGAAGCATAGATCTCAAAAGAGCCACAGTCAGCAATGTGTGGGATGTCTTTCTCATTATTTCTCCTTGGTTGAGGCATGGTGGGTTTGAAGAGGATCCTTCACAAGTTGTTAGACTTTTGAATGTGAAGACAAGCTCGATACCAATTGAAAGGCCCTTTGTTGATATGCGAGATGATCGAGACAGCTATGGTTTGGCTTAGGCTGTCGGATGTTTGTTGAATTGTGCGGCGGAATAAGAGAAGCTTGAAATAATGATAGGACAAAGAACACAAAGAAATAATGCAAGTGTGTGAATGTGATTGCGAAATGTAATAACACGAGAGAATTTAAAGTGGTTCAAAGTTCACTCCTCCTACATCCACCCCCACTGTCAATCTTGACAAGTGAGATCAATTTTATTATAATCTTTAATCAACAAAAATTACAAATGATTGATTTAGGCAAGTTCCTTGAACTTCCTCTTCCTAATTAGTACGATCAACTAGGGATACACTTAAAGTACGAGTCTTAAGTGTTTTTACAACTTGAAGTACAGTCTCAAGATTTTACAAAATAACTAGTACACTCAAAGTGCAGTCTTGAGTGTTTACAAACTAATTCTACACCTAAAGTACAGTCTTAGGATTTTGGAATTTGTGAATTAACACACTAGGGTTGTTTGTTGTTGAAGCAGAGGTTTAGGGGTGAGGGTTTTGGTTTGGAACGGGGTTTAAAGGGTAGGGATTGGTGAGTGTGTGTGTGGATTACGGGAGGTGTGTGTGGGTGTAAGGGAAAGGTTTTGGACTGTGAAAAAGAGTATTTTTCAAGAGTGGTTTGTGTATAGAGGATGAACTCCTCTATTTATACCCTTCAATGTAGCCGTTGGAATATGTTGTTGCGGCTACATTAATGAGCCTTGACTCGTCTTTGCCCCACTTGTCCACTTGCGGTATTCATGAGCCGGCTTGAGCGTAGCTTGAGGCGAGCTTCCCGAAGGTCTTCGGTGGTCTTCATTGGTCTTGATGGTGAACTTGTATTTGTGAAGATCCGGAGTTCTACCTTGGTTGAGATTGTGGTAGCAGCGAATGAGACAGAGTGATGGCTATCGGAGGGAATGAAGTCATGGCTGTCGAGATCATACTAAGGCTTAGCTATCGAGATGTTCTCTAATAAGGCCGAGATGCACTTGATGATCTTGATAGTTAAGAGAGGAATATGATTCATGTTATTGATTGAATGTAACCAATGTATAAGATAGAATCATAAGCTGCGGACTCATAGCTGTCAGATAAACTGAAAGATGAATATAACAGATTTCCTCTTTTGATATAAACCCTGTTCTATATATATATTCCTTTATCAAAACCAACTAACTAGGACATTGATCAAAGTTAGGTCCTAACAATTGAAAGGCCCTTTGTTGATATGCAGATGATCAGACAGCTATAGTTTGGCTTAGCTGTCAGATGTTTGTTGAATTGTGCAGCGGAATAAGAGAAGCTTGAAATAATGATAGGACAAAGAAATAATGCAAGTGTGTGAATGTGATTGCAGAAATGTAATAACACAGAGAATTTAAAGTGGTTCAGAGTTCACTCCTCCTACATCCACCCCCACTGTCAATCTTGACAAGTGAGATCAATTTTATTATAATCTTTAATCAACAAAAATTACAAATGATTGATTTAGGCAAGTTCCTTGAACTTCCTCTTCCTAATTAGTACAGTCAACTAGGGATACACTTAAAGTACAGTCTTAAGTGTTTTTACAACTTGAAGTACAATCTCAAGATTTTACAAAACAACTAGTACACTCAAAGTGCAGTCTTGAGTGTTTACAAACTAATTCTACCCCTAAAGTACAGTCTTAGGATTTTGGAATTTGTGAATTAACACACTAGGGTTGTTTGTTGTTGAAGCGAGGTTTAGGGGTGAGGGTTTTGGTTTGGAACAGGGTTTAAAGGGTAGGGATTGGTGAGTGTGTGTGTGGATTACAGGAGGTGTGTGTGGGTGTAAGGGAAAGGTTTTGGACTGTGAAAAAGAGTATTTTTCAAGAGTGGTTTGTGTAGAGGATGAACTCCTCTATTTAAACCCTTCAATGTAGCCGTTGGAATATGACTATTGCTGCTACATTAATGAGCCTTGACTGGTCTTTGCCCCACTTGTCCACTTGCGGTATTCATGAGCCGCTTGAGCCGTGGCTTGAGCCGAGAGCTTCCGTGAAGGTCTTCGGTGGTCTTCATTGGTCTTCAATGGTGAACTTGACAAAGTGTGAAGATCCGGGTTCTACCTTGGTTGAGATTGTGGTAGCGAGAGAATGAGACAGTGATGGCTATCGAGAGGGAATGAAGTCATAGTGTCGGATCATACTAAGGCTTAGCTATCAGAGATGTTCTCTAATAAGGACTGAGATGCACTTGATGATCTTGTTGTTAAGAGAGGGAATATGATTCATGTTATTGATTGAATGTAACCAATGTATAAGATAGAATCATAACTGTCAGACTCATAGCTGTCAGATAAACTGAAAGATGAATATAACAGATTTCCTCTTTTGATATAAACCCTGTTCTATATATATATTCCTTTATCAAAACCAACTAACTAGGACATTGATCAAAGTTAGGTCCTAACAATTTCCCCCTTTTTGGTAAAGGAAGATCTATTTAGAACATAGTTAATGATAAGAGAAATACTAATGAAGGAAATAATTCAAGAGATGGATCTGGTTGAGGAACAGGGGACATATGAACTGGGGCTTGAGGAATAGGGGAAATTTGAAAGGATTGTTGAGGAGGGTTGGAAATGGTAGAAGATGGAATGATTATGGGAGAGACTTGATCTGGGCTTGAAAGATCATCATCATCATCATCACTGTCAGAGTCTGATGAAAGATCAATAACATTATGAGCCCTGCTTTGGTTGACAGCTATGGATTCTCTGAACTCTTTGATCTCAGGAATAGAGATCAGTTTCATGAAGTGAGAGTTTTCATTGGGAGAGTTGAAGAGAATGGGATCAACAGAGATGAAGGGTGAAAGATAGGGCTCAATGCCTGGATTAAGGGTTGGGGGAAAGATATTGACAATTTTGCTTATCAAAAGCATAAGGGCACACTACATTCAAACACGAGAGAGAAGAATGATTTTGCAAGTTCAATGCACAAGGTGAAAACTAAACCTTTTGGCATGAAGAGACAAGAATTGAGTGATGGAGAGAGAAGTTGGCTGAAGAGAATTTCCCAATCAATAAGTGTATTGGGAGTGATGAATTTTGGGAATGATGGGATTTGGTGAACAAAATGAGAGGTTGATGAAGTCCTTGACACTTTCCATTCTTCATAGGCAAAGAATACTAATCCTGCAAGATTTCTAGCCACCATAATCAGACCATTTCTTGATAGTTCCCGAGGATTTTGGATAGGTAAAGGGGTTTGCAATTTAAGGAAATGGGTCACATTGGCTAACCTTGTCCTAGGCTTTGCCTTGATGGAAGAAATAGAAAATCAATGCTACGGCTAAGCATCCAAGGTTCCTTTTTGGGAAGGTAGGCTTGATTTAGAGTTGGAGGAATGGAATGGCTTGGAGATCATCGGGGCTGACAGGAAGGGATCACCGAGACACATCATGACCTTGTCCGGCTAGGATTGGACTTTGAGGAGGCTTCAATCGATTCATTTTCAGGATTGGGGAGATTGGTTTGGAAGGAGCAGAGGTATGGGTTGAAAAAGATGGGATTGAAACGGAGGATTGACCCGGGACTTTGATTGAGGAGATCGAGCTAAATTGAGATTTTAGGAGATTTAATGCTTGCCTGACTTCTCCGTTGGTCAATTTTTGCTCAAGAATGGTTACAAGGGCCGCCTCATTTTACGGGGTTCCATCAAACACAAGTCCCTTGCATACATTCACAATTGTTTCTCCCTTTGAGACAAGCTTGGGATCAATTTCAACTCCAACTTTCTTAAGACTTTGAATGACCTCAGATGTCTTATCAGGATTCCCCTATCAATTTCAACGGTAGGGGTAGGTTCATTCACAAGCTCGGTCTCGGGTATAGAGGGGATGGTTTGGATATCTTCATCCATATTTGTCACCTTTGGATTACTTGGATGACTCTCCTGGTCCACTTCTTTTCTTGATAAGCCTAGACCTGAGTTCATCTATGGCTATCCTTTGTTTCCTCTTTACTAAGAACATCATCAAGATAAATGAGAGCGGCCTTTTCGAGTATCGGGGTTCCCATCCAACTCAATAGCATCAATGGCTTTTAAGATTTTGGCTAAGCTGTTGAGGTTGGGTAGAGGGGATATTTTCATCGGTGTTCCCCCTTAAAGGTTGCTTCTCGATTGTTCTTTGAGGTTAAGGATGGCTTCTATGGTGATGGTGACCCTGAGCTAGGTGTGGATGACTTGTCTACTCTTGGTGACAAAGTAGTGGATTTTTGGAGAATGGGAAGGGGTATTTATTTTGGTTTTCTTGGCCTTGGGTGCTTTCTTTTCAGGTTTTCTTTTCTTTGGCAAGGATTTAGAAGGAATGGATAAAGAGGATTGTACCTTGGATCTGGTAGCTGTCTGCCTGGTAGGGATAGCTGTCAGAGGTTGCTTGCCTTTGTGCACAGTTTTGGATAAGTTAATGGCTGCCTGAAGCTCTTGAGGGTCTATGGTATCATCACCAACATTAGCTTGACCCATGGTGTCAACCTCATGACTGTCAATGGCACCTCTTTCTTCATTATCCTTATCATGGCTGTCAGACAAGGTAGTTTCACTGTCAGCTACCTGATCATCCTTGTTTTTGCCTTTGTTCCCATGAGATACCACAGTCTTTTTCACCAATCCTGTCTTCTTCACATTGGATTGTACTCCCCTCTTTATTCTCCTACTTGTAGCCAATGCTATCAAGTCCTTCCAGTGTTCAATCTTCTTTCTTGTTTCTGCTTGCAGTTTCTCTTGTGTTTCAATAAAACTACTGATACTTACATCATCTCCAGCTCTTATTACAGCTCCCTTCTTTTGTTTCAATGCAAAAGTTCTGTCATTGAAACACTTGGTCTCTGACAGCTTCACAGTCTTCAACCATTTCTTGTGTAGAGGAGGATTGAGCTTAGGAATTAGAACATCAAGAATTCCACTCATGAATCTGAAGTTGTTCATCTTTCCACCTTGCTTCTTGAATTTTAGAGTGGAGGTTGAGGCGCAAGGCTGGAAGTTGTGAAGAAGAACAATGCACCGGTTGTGTCTTTGGTCAATAGGCTCAGCATTTGCTTCCATTCATTTGATCCCATTTGATCAAATGAAGATTGCTTGCCATCAATGGCTTTGTTGACCACATCCATAAGAGTTGATTTGAAAATGTCAGCTTTGTCCTTCACCATTGCTTTGTCCTGTACACTCTTGAAGTCATGAACTTTAACCCCAAAGAATTTCTCATATACAGTCTTCAATCTATCTGACCCTCTGTCCCATATGTTTTTCACGACATCTTCTTTGTTTGGGGATCCCATAGACTTCACTTACCATTTCTTGAGTAATGGTTATCTCCACATTGTCTATGGTGGCGGTTATTGAATTGTTTTCCTTGTTCCTCTTTCCTACCAGGTAAATATCTCTGCACGATTCTTCATAAATTGGAGGTCGGCTCCCATGAATTTAAGCAATTCATTGACCTCAAGAAGTTCTTGGATGAGTATCCCAACTTCGGACTCATAGAAGCTAGGTTTAATGAAGTAGCGTGAGCATCTGGGTAACTTGCTTTTGATCTTGCCATTGATGGTTAAAGGAATTAGGGTTGAAGGAATACGATGAAGGATTAGTGAGGAAAAGAGATGAATTTTAAACAAAGGGTTAATGAAACAGGGGTTTTTGGTGATTACGAAAGGAGAGAGAGACAAATAATGAGTGGAGAGTGGGTTTTAATGGGCATTGGGGGTTTCAAAGTTTAGTAACTGTTCATGTGAACAGTGATTTTTGCCCTTCCCCACGTTGAGGCATTAACTTCCACGAGCACAAGAAGAACATTCTCTTTTTCAATAATTTTGCAGGTGAAGAGATGGCTAAGGAAGTGACAATTGTGAGCAATTAACACGATCAAATCACAAAAAAAGTTGCTTTAACCTAGCTGTAGAAAAAACTTTGACAGTTAAGTCTAGTTTGAATGATGATGGTACATCGAGATAGCTAGGGAAACTTGCCTATAAAACAATGACAATTTCAGAGGAAACTTATTGATTGTTTTATAAACACAAATGGGTAGATTTTCCTCAAAGTTTAATCCCAAAATATGGCTCAAACAGCCAAAATAGTTGGTTTTTGGGAAGAATTGTGAGGATGATTTGAGGGGGATGAAATGGAGATAGAGAGAGAGTCCTTTAATGTAGTTGAAAGTTCGAGAGGGAGTGAGAGACAGAGGTAAGAACAAGAGAGTGAGAGAAGATCGGGACTATGGTGTCAAGGAGGTAGGCGTCGGAGAGAAAATTGACGGTAGAGAGGGAGAGGGAATAAGGCTTTTTGGAAAGACTATCAAGGTTGATCGGGGTGAGTCCGGTAAGGAAAAAGTAAGGTAGAGAGGGTTTATACATTGGGGGAATTGGTTAAGCAAGATAGGGCTCGAGACAACTATGGAGAGGAGCTTAGTTTTGTCAAGGAAGAAGGTTAAGCACGAGAAGGCTGTATACTCACGTGAGCGGGGATTCACTCTCTCCGGGGTTGGATAGTTGGAGGAGAGGTGATAACTTTGCTGGAGTGCATGTCTCTCCTTCTTCAACAATATCATACCTATTTAACCAGGTTATTGGTTGTTTAGCCACACGAGTTCCAGCGTAGAGAGAGAAGAGTCAAGAGCTAGCCAACCACTTGTAGTTCTTTGGGAATGGGTCTTATTACGGAGAATTTAGCTTTGTGACACCAATGGAGGGATTGCTTCCAACCATATGATGCGGTTGAAGAATGTTGTCCAAGGAGAGCAAGTCCTTCACTTCAATATTCTGTCACTTCAATTGATCCCTTCTTGGAAAGGCACCCAATATGGTTGCATAGGTATCACCAGACCTTGCAATCTACACAGGAGGCAAGGTGTGAAGGAATGAGTCTTTGGAGGAGGATGCGGAGAAAGCTTGATGACATTCCCTAAGAATGTCTGACAGCTAAGGTGAAGATTTGAAGAGGAAGGCTGGTTCTGGAGATTGTTTGGTTTTAAGGAAGTTTTTAGTGAGTGAATGAAGATGAAAGAGAGAGGGATTTCATGGTTTGTTTTCTGTTTTTGTTTTTGTTTTTCATGACTTTTGAATGGATAGCTATCAGTGGATAGCTATCAGAGATGTTTTTGAGGTAATAGCTGTCTGGCTTCATTGTGACAGCATTGCCCTGAATTATGTAAGCCTCCTTTTTATTTATGAAGAACAACTCTTTATTTTGGCATATTTATCATTCCAAGCATGGCTCTTAACATCTCAAATCTCTTTTCATCCATTGCCTTAGTAAGAATATCAGAGACATTATCCTCAGTACAAACTTTTGCAAGGTTGATATTCCCTTTTTCAACATGGTCTCTGATGAAGTGATGTCTGACCTCAATATGCTTTGTTTTTGAGTGTTGGACAGGGTTTTCTGTCATGGCAATAGTACTTGAGTTGTCACAGAAGATGGGAATGTTGGATAATTCAATTCCAAAGTCTTGAAGTTGACTTTTAAGATAGAGAATTTGAGAACAACACAAGCTGCAACAATATACTCGGCCTCAAATTTGTTGGGAGGTGCTCCGAGGTTTGCTTTTGCTTGACCATGAGATGATTCTTGATCCAATAAGCGGCATCCACCACTTGTGGATTTTCTATCAAGATTGCATCCGGCATAGTCGAGTCGGTGAATCCAATTAGAGAGAATGGGGATTCGGTGGGATACCACAAGCCAAAATCGGGGATTTCTTTGAGATATCTTAAAATTCTCTTGACAGAGAGAGATGAGATTCCTTGGGATTTGCTTGAAATCTAGCACAAAGACGGACACTAAACATAATGTCGAGGTCTTGAAGGCTGTTACATAAAGAAGAGATCGATGTAACTTACGTAAAGTGTTGGATTTACACTTTGACCATCTAGATCGGCATGGAGTTTGGTTGTGGTTGACAAGGGGTTTTGGCGGGAAGCGGTTTGCATGTCAAACTTCTTGATCATATCCCTTATGTATTTAGCTTGGTTAATGAAGATTCCTTCCTTCATTTGCTTGACTTGAAGACCCAAGAAAAAGTAAGCTCACCAATCATACTCATTTCAAAGCTGGTCTTTCATAATATCTCCAAATTCGATTGCACAAGTCCTCATTTGATGAACCAAAAAATGATGTCATCAACATAGACTTGGATGAGCAACTGATCATCTCCATATTTCTTGATAAACAAAGTGTTATCAATATGGCCCTTGGTAAATCCTTTGCCAAGGAGATATCTAGATAGAGTATCATACCAAGCTCTTGGTGCTTGTTTAAGCCCATACAATGCTTTGTCCAATTTGTACACATGATCAGGAAACTTTGGGTGCTCAAAACCAGGGGGTTGAGATACAAAAACCTTTTCATTTAAGACTCCATTCAGAAATGCACTCTTGACATCCATTTGGAATACTTTCATCTTCTTGAATGAAGCATAGGCAAGAAATAGCCTAATAGCTTCAAGTCTTGCAATAGGTGCAAAAGTCTCATCATAGTCAATACCTTCTTCTTGTCTGTATCCTTGAGCAACCAGTCTAGCTTTTTTTCTTACTACAACACCTTCTTCATTCATCTTATTTCTAAAAACCCATCTTGTTCCAATGACAGTTTGGTTTCTTGGTTTAGGAACAAGTTGCCACACTTTGTTCCTTTCAAACTGCTCTAATTCTTCTTCCATGGCTTCTATCCAGTCAGCATCTTGGAGTGCTTCATTTATTTTCTTTGGTTCCACTTGGGATATGAATGCACTCATGAGAAAAAGAATGTTGTATGCAGGCTGGGGTTTTATCAATTTGAAGGATGATGTAAAGGTCTTTATTTGGTGGAATGATGTGAGTAATGGTGGATTCATCATTGGCTTTGGGAGGAGAAAGAGGATTATTGGATGGAGATGGAAGATGGCTAGTGGATGGATTACAAGAAGAATTTGGATGGTATCGGCTAAGGGTTGGGTCATCGGCTAAGGAAGAAATTTGGGAGATGTCGGTCGAGGATGACCATTCATTTGGGTATTCTCTTCCTCATCAATTGGATTGGTAGTAGGAGTGATTGATGTTGACTTGGTTGGCTGGATTGGTTGATGATGGGAGTGGGATTGGTCATGGTACATGCAGCACGGGATGGGCTGTCGAGATGAATTTCTTGGAACCATGTATGGAAGATTTGATGAATCTTGTTCATGATGGAGAGCGATTGAATCAAGAATGGGAGATGATTCGGGGAGATTATCTAGGTTTCCCAAACCTTCATCAAAATCACATAATTCAGATTACACTTTGATCATTGTTTTCATCAAAGTCAACATAAATTGATTCTTCCACAACAAGTCTTCTTTTGTTGTAAACTCTATAAGCTTTGCTTGTGTTAGAGTATCCAAGAAAGATTCCTTCATCACATTTGGAGTCAAATTTGTCCAAATTATTTTTGCCATTGTTGTGAATGAAGCATCTACTTCCAAAACTGTGAAAGTAGGAAATGGTAGGAACTTTGTCATTCCATAGTTCATATGGAGTCTTCTTATGGAATTTGTTGATTAGTGTTTTATTTTGAACATACGCTTGATGGTAGTGACTTCACCCCAAAAATACTTTGGGAGATTGTGTTACGACAACATTGTTCTTGCTTTGCCTCCACGAGATTGTTCTGTTCTTCCTTTCGGCAACACCATTTTGTTGGGGTGTTCTTGGGGCTGAAAAATTGTGATCAATACCTTTTGAATCACAATACTTTTCTACTCTGTGTTCTCAAATTCTTTTCCGTGATCGAGATCGATCTTGACAATGGATGTCCACTTTTTGATTTTGAATTTTATTGAACGGCTTTGTCGGGCGGCTAAGGGTGTCACTTTTGGATTCAAGAAGAATGATCCAAGTGAATCTGGTGAAGTCATCAACCACAACAAGGGAGTATCTCTTTCCTCCTAAAGATCTAGTCCTTATGGGTCCAAAGAGATCCATATGAAGTAGTTCAATAGGTCTTGATGTGTCCAATCTGGTCTTGGGCTTGAATGAAGATCTCTTTTGCTTCCCACATTGGCATGCTTTGCAAAGCTTGTCCTTCTTGAATGGGATCCTTGGAAGACCTCTGACTAGATTTGAATTTGCAAGCTTGGAGATGGTTTTATGGTTAAGGTGAGCCAATCTTTTGTGCCAAATCCATGACATGTCAGATTGACTAAATGACAGAAGGCAGTGAGCATTTGAGGATTCCACTATCTCTAAGTTTAAGCAATAGAGATTTCCTTTTCTTGATCCAGTCAGAATGATTTTATTGCTCTTATCTTTAACAGTACATTTATCCTTGGTGCAAACAACATGAAATCCCTTATCACAGATTTGACTGATGCTAATAAAATTGTGCTTGAGACCCTCTACATAAGACACATTAGTAAAAATGATATCTTTTGTAATAAGATTTCCTGATCCTTTGATCTTAGCTTGGGAATTGTCATCAAAGGTTACATTTGGACTATTTTTAGGGGTATATTGTTGCAACTAGTCTTTATTGAAGGTCATATGTCTACTACAACCACTATCTAATTACCAGAGTCCTTTCCTAGGTACCTGCAAAACAGAAAGTAAATTTTATGGTACCCCTTTTTATTCTTTTGGGTCCAAAGGATTAGTTTTTCTTTGGAACCCTAGCTTTGTTCATTGATCCCTTTTTGAAGAACTGGTTTAGGGTATGGTAATAGGACATGATTTGCATCATGTAAGGTGTAAGGACAGTGGATTGGGATGGATTGAAGAAGTGGTTTGGATTGTTGTATTGGGGTTGGCGAAAGTTATTTGAATAAGATGATGCGGGAGAGTCATTTTTGACTTGCATGACTTCTTCCATTTGAGTATTGCCACTGAGGTTTTTGTTTTTTGGTGTATCTATGTTTGTTATAGAATCTTTGTTGCCTTGGAGTTCTTTGTGGTTTGGAAGATCTTGGCTGTCTGTCAGGCCTTGGCTGTCTGTCAGGGCTTGGCTGTCTAGAATCTTTTTGCAACTCAATTTCTTTCTGTATATTGGCCCCTTTTTGAACCCAAATATACTTGATTCCTTGGATTTTACTTGGTCCTTTGTTTGAGTGACTAGGACCAGGTAAGATTTCCTTAGATTTTCCCTTGGTTTGATTAGGATAAGTTTGAGTTTGATAGCTGCCAGAACTTAGGTTTTCTAGAACCATTTTTTCAATGGCCCTTTCACCGAGTGGGAGGAGTGTACACCTTTTGTGTAGAATCATCGGCACCAATCCTGTTTTGTCATTTGGGACGCCTTTGGGTGTAGGTGAAAAGGGATAATGCTTTGCTTGACATGTTCCATGAGTCTATTTTCTTTTTAAGAGCATCATTTTCTTTTTCAAGATTGCGAGTCTTTGACAATTTTCATGATTACTTGATGTCTCATTTGTCGGATCCATGTTTTGTTTTCAAGCATGATGCATTGATCTCTTAGCCCTTGACATGCTTTCTCAAGCTCGATTGGTTTTTGTGAGGGTGTCAATGGTTGAGGATTGGGAAAGGTTCTCATTGACCGGTGAAGCAAAGCTAGTTTTTGTTTTTTGGTTTGAATTAAAAGAGTGCAAACTAATTGTTTGAAACCATCAATATTTAAGGAGTTAAAATCATGTACCTCTTTTAGTTCATCTGCGGCGGCAAGTGCTTCCATTTCTTCCTCATTGTACGATTCTTCCTCATTGTCTAATTTTTCTTCATCTTCAGCTATAAGGCATAGCATGGCTTCTTCTCCTTCATTGTCAGAATCATCACTTGACACATACTCTTCATCACTGAATTTTGATGAGTCAGCTATTATAACTTGCTCCTTGTTTTTGTCATGTTTATTTTTGAGTAATTGAAGCAGTTGCACTTGGAAGCTGTGAATGATCTCTTTTGAGTAGGTCATCTTCTTAGCTTGTCGGATTGTCCACTAGGTTTCCTTGGTTCGGGACAATCGGATGAGTAATGTCCTTGCTTTCCACAGTTGAAGCAATCAATTGTCTTCTTGTAGCTGTCTTGTTGAGAATTATATGTGGAAGGGTTGTATTTTTTGTCAAAAGATTTCTTTTGAAATTTCATGGCATTTCTGACAGCCATTGATATGAGACTTGGAATGTCTTTTTGAGAGATCTTTGTTCTTGACGGGTTTGGAGTGATGTTTATCTTTTGAAGGGCATTGTTGACAATGGTCTCAATGTCTTGGTGAGTGATTGGTTTGTGGACGGTTTCTTGAGCTTGAGTTAAGGCTAAAGTTTGTGAAATGGTAGGAAGCTGGTTGAATTTTTATCATACCTTCCAGTTCATAAGCTTCAAGCTTTCCAAAATCTTGTTCAAGTTTGTCATTGTGCTCCATTCGAGATCATTCTCTAATAGGTAAAGCTACCTTTTCATATTCTTGTGGGAGATTAGAATATATCTTGAGGCGAGAGATCTTGTTGTTCAAGGTTTTTCCATGGTCGGCAATAGATCTAACAAGGTTTTCAAACCTTGGTTGAGCAGCACTCACTTTTTCTCCAGGATAGAACTTGAAGTTGTCTAATTGTCTAAGCAAGTTATACAAATTTTGTGTCCTGACACTGGTGTACTTAGTGAACTTTGTTTGAATGAGAGCCCATGCTGATCTGGCATTTGGTTCCTTAGCAATTTCTTGTGCAAGTGAGTCATTTACACTCTTTTGAAGAATGTTTTTGACTTTTAAGTTTGCACTGATCAATTGTTTTTCAGATTCAGACCAAGTTTCTGGGGATTTGGTCTTACTAGGTCCTCCATCAATACAAATTTGAGTTGGGTAGGTGTGATGTACCCGATTTTTTTGAAATCAAACGGAGTCGCCACGCCATTTTTGTTTTAAGGGCCAAAACTTTGAAAAATGCCCGGAATCAAGAGATTCGAGTTCGGAGGTCACGTTACGCGCCGGGAAGGACGTTAGTGTGCACCCGGAACGCCTCATAAAACGAGTCTTCCAAGCTCAAAAACCATTTGTTTGTGTGTGTGTGTGTGTGTGTGTGTTGCTTTGGCCAAAACAAGTTGAAACTGAGAAAAGTAAAAATTGGGAATTCTTTTTAAGACCTTAAACTGATCCCATGATTTTTTGGATGATTTTTGGGTTGAGATTTGGTACTCAAAAGACCTTTTGAAGTTGAAAATCACTTCTGCCAGAATGAAAAAGGCAGTGGACACTTGATTTTGAAATGGACTTTAGAGCTTTAAGATCTCTGAATCTGGGAAAAGTCCGGGAATGAAAGTTATTCAAAACACCTCAAATAAGGTTTATGTGAAATAACTTTCCATTTTGGAGATGATTTGAGGGACCAAAACCTTCTGGAAATCTCAGATATGAAATCTGGATTTCCAGAGACTGATGAACTGACCTTTAAAAGAAAATTTGAAAAAGGAAGTTTTACTCACGCAAAAAATAAAGTAAAAATATTTCTGGAAAGCTATGTATGTTGGATACAAAAAGTGTTTTGTAGTCAACACCAAATTCCAAGTTTATCTGTGTCCAAAAAATTAGACCATGGACAGAGGTCTTAGAAAATTGCTACTGGACAGCCTATGATGCACGGATACGTCACCCAGACATCGTATCGCGTATCCGATACGTATCGGATATGGATACGCATGAAATACGCCAAATACGGACACGTTTGCCCAAAAAATGGAAAAATTG
This sequence comes from Adenophora triphylla var. japonica, assembly GCA_022495995.1. Classification (NCBI taxonomy): domain Eukaryota; kingdom Viridiplantae; phylum Streptophyta; class Magnoliopsida; order Asterales; family Campanulaceae; genus Adenophora; species Adenophora triphylla. The sequence goes on from JAFEMH010003085.1 coordinate 21,591, forward strand.
GAAATCGAAACGACGAAATCGAAACGTTACCTTGTACTATTTGAAAACTCCATTCGATCGACGTCTTCGCGAACCCTAGCCTTGCTCCGTCCTAGCGATTGCCTTCCTTCTTCAAATCGATTTGCTCCGAGCGAGTCGCCGTCGCCGTCGCCTACCTTCTTCAAATCGATTTGCTTCGAGCAAGTCGCCGTCGCCTAGCAGAAGGTAAGTCGATTTTCAATTTTTTCTTTTTCTCTGTTAATTTGCAAGCTGCGATTTTCAATTTTTTTTTCTTTTTCTCTGTTATTGCAAAGAAAGTGACGAAATGTGTATACTTTTTATATGCTTATATTTTATTATATTTACATTTTGATCCTTATATTTTTTTAAATTTACATGTTGGTCCCTGTACTTTTAGTATTTACATATTAACCCCCCGTACCCGTATCCTATATTTTTCAAAAATGCCGTATCCCCGTATCCCGTATCTGCGTATCCGTATCCCCGTATCCGTATCCGTGCAACATAGTGGACAGCAACTTCTCAAGAAGGAAATTGTGGTTTTAAAGGGGGTTTTGCATCCATGCTTGTCCCCATTTCCCTAGGTTTTGATTAGTAGTCACTAGACATTTTAGTGGTGATCTACTATATCAAACCATCCTTGGGGTACATTAGGACTTAAGCATTTTATTTGCTTGGGAAGGGGAATTTTGTAGAGATGAAATTAAAGAGAAAAATCAACTAGAGATTTAAAAATGTGGACCATTTGAGATGGTCATTCATGAAGATGAACTTCAAGATGACCATCTTAGGTCAAGACTTAAGTTAAACTAGACATAAAGTAAATCAAAGTGAGAAGAACAAGATGAACAAGAAGTTAAAAGGAGTTTTAGGGTTTGGAGAAGGAGGGCTTTACCAATGGTGACACCCTATCTTCCTAGGCTTGGAATTTGACTTGAGGAGTATCAAGATTTGGTGTTTGACTTGAGGAGTATCAAGATTTGGTGTTTGGATTTGTGTTTGAGTGGATTCAAGGCTTGAATGTGTTTAGGGTTTGATGATAGAGTTGATCGAAGAGAAAGCAAGTAGATAACACTTAAGTCCTCTATGTTTTTTCTCCCTAATCTTCCTCTTGAGTAGTGTTTTAAGCTTGAGCTTGGTGTGTTTAAGAGTGATTTGAGAATGTTTGAAGTGAATTTGGGAAAGGTTCAAGAGAAAATGGTGGCAATCTAAGGATTCCCATTTGTTTTCTCTCTATTTTCCTTGATCTGACTTACGTGAGTAAAATGTGTTGTGTAAGGCTGAGAGAGGAGGGTTCAATTTATAGCCCTCTGAAATTGACAAACATGTCGCGCGGATATGTCCTTCGGCGATGCCTTGTTCATTAATTAAACGGGCTTTGGACACAAAGAATATTTTTCAAAAAATCAAACAGAAACTGTTTTTCAACTTGCTGTTTCGAGATTTTCTTAATTCTTTTGCTTTTTGAGATTCCTTTGAAGGTTTATCTTTAAATAGCAATGCCCATTTTGCCCTCACTTTGTTAGAAAAGTTAGGAATGTTAGTAATTGTTAGGAATGTTATAACTTTCGTTAATTTTCTAACGAAAATTCTAACAAGCCACTACAAGGAAAATCGATTTTAGCTACGGCAAATTCCGTAGCTAAAATGAAGATTCCGTAGCTAAATCGTGTTTAGCTACGGATTTGTTCCGTAGCTATTCCGTGGGTGCAGGTTTGTCGCTAAATTGGGCGTCGCTGTTTTGTAGCTAATTTAGAGACGGATGTGTCTGTCTCTAATTTAGAGACAGATATAGCCGTCTCTAAATTAGAGACAGATATGTCCGTCTCTAAATTAGAGACAGATATGTCCGTGTCTAAATTAGCTACGGATACGACCGTCTACGAATTAGCGACAGATTTTCCGTCTCTATTTAAATTCTGGTTTTATTTTCAAACCATTTTAGCGACGGATATTTCCGTCTCTAAATTGATATTTTTAAAAAAAAATTAAATAAATATTTAAAAATATATATTAATATATTTTAAATATATATATATATATATATATATATATATATATTAGCCTTTGTTAATCGAGTGGCTTTTTTATAAAAAGTTATAGAAAAAAAGATAGAAAAAAAACTAAACAAATGAAAGTATATAGAAGAAAAGTCAAAAGAGGGACGGACTACCCTCTATTTATTTTTTATTTTTTTAAAATTTTTTATTGACTAGAAAATAATATTTTAGCCTTTGTTAATCGGTGGTTTTTTAGAAAAAGTTATAGAAAAAAAGATAGAAAAAAACTAAACAAATGAAAGTATATAGAAGAAAAGTCAAAAGAGGGACGGACTACCCTATATTTAATTTTTATTTTTTTAAAAAAATTTTATTGACTAGAAAACAATATTTTAGCCTTTGTTAATCGGTGGTTTTTTTAAATAAAGTTATAGAAAAAGATAGAAAAAAACTAAACAAATGAAAGTATATAGAAGAAAAGTCAAAAGAGGACGGACTACCCTATATTTAATTTTTATTTTTAAAAAAATTTAATTGACTAGAAAACAATATTTTAGCCTTTGTTAATCGGTAGTTTTTTTATAAAAAGTTATATAAAAAAAGATAGAAAAAAACTAAACAAATGAAAGTATATAGAAGAAAAGTCAAATTTAGAGACGGATACTAAATCTGTCTCTAAATTTTAGAGACGAATGTTGAATCTGTCACTAAATTAGAGACGGATTCAAAAATGCGTCTCTAAATTAGAGACGGGTTAAAATCTGTCTCTAAAGTTTAGAGACGGATTACGAATGCGTCTCTAATTTAGAAGACGGATTACGAATTTGTCTCTAATTTAGAGACGGATTCTTAATGTGTCTCTAATTTAGAGACGGATTCTGAATCTGTCTCTATTTTAGAGACGGAGATACAAAACCCGTCTCTAAAATTTAGAGACGGAATACGAATACGTCTCTAAATTAGAGACGAAATCGAGATTTCGTCTATAAATTAGAGACGGATTCGGATTCCGTCTCTATATTAGAGACGGATTCAGATTCCGTCTCTGAATTAGAGACGGATTCATATTCCGTCTGCGGGTAGAGACGGAATACGAATCCGTCTCTAATTTAGAGACGGAATCCGAATCCGTCTCTGATTTTTGGTTCTGTCTCTAATCTGTCGCCAAATTAGCTACAGATTTCGTCCGTCTCTAAATTTCCGTCTCTAAATCCGGTTTTCCTTGTAGTGAGCTCAAATTGGAGCACTTACAGTAGCCCCTCGGCGACGGCGCTTTCGAAGGAAGCGGGGTCGTCGATAAGAGTAAGGCTCCATATTTGACAGGATGATCAAGTGATCGAGTGGCTGAACCTATTTAATTGGCTACCTACGTATCCCGAGTGGGAATCAAGCCAACCGTAGTTCGGGTCTTTGACCCTGGAGATGATGGCGTTTTAGGTGCCTCGAACCTGATGAGCGAGTTCTGCAGTCGGTTGCTGGAGAGAAATTCTGCTGGGGATAAGAGATGACCATTTTCGGTCGGACGGCTGAAATTGTATATCCGCTCTGCTGGGGATAAGAAATGACCATTTTCGGTCTAATGGTTGAACCTAATTGTGAATGTGTGCCCAAAATTTTGTTTCATTGGAATTCACGCGAGTTTGAAGACACCCGAGTTATTTGAAAAACGGAGTCGCCACGCCATTTTGATTACCTCAAAACTTTGAAAAAAAGGTTTTATGGGTTCGGAGGTTAAGTTACCCCTTGGGAAGAACGTTTGGCGTTCACCCAAAGTGCCTTGCCGGAGCAAGTCTCCCGAGATTTCATTAATCGTGTTTGCTTGCGTGCTTTCTTTGTGTGCATGTGTTTGAGAGTAAAAGGGGGAATGTCCCAAGTTATCTTCCGGACGTACAAACCATTTGTTGGTTGTCGCTCGGGATTTCTTGGAATTTATGTATTTGGGATTATGATCCCGTCCTCATCTTATGACTTGTGATCATCACATTTTAACCTCGGGACCCTCGGGACTTGCGTGATCGAGAGAATGACTCTCTTTTGGTCAAAGATGAGGTTCCTTAGGAAGGAATGTCCTTAGCCCATCAATCCTACGCTTTAAGACGGTCGAGCTCGTATAGAGGCTTCATACTCTTTCTTAAGCGATAATCGGAGATATAGGGTTCAAGGTGTCCCTTTCTAAAGAGATATGGAACCTTTAATGGAAGGAATGATGCAAAGATGAGAACTTTTACACCGGTCCATTCCAAGGTTGGGGAAAAGGGGGAAATGCATGTAAGAATGATATTTTAGCAAAAAGATGGCATTTTTGGTTTGAAAATGATGCATTTGATTGCAAATGGATGTTTTTTATGTAAAGAAATGATCTTTGTGCAAAGAGTGCATCTTTAATGTGAAAAGGGATTTAAAATGGAAAAGGAATGATTTTAATGCATGAAAAATGGGATTTAGGTGTAAAGGATGCACCTTTATGTATGAGAATGATATTTTAATGAAAAGATGACATAGTATGTACATAGATACTATCTAAATTGCGAGATAGACATCGGGTTATAGCTAAAGGGGTTTAACATCGGATTACGGCTTGAGCTGTGAAGCTTACGCAGCGGCTACTTATGTCGCGTGACATAGGGTAGCCTATGTCGCGTGACATAACTAGCCATTTGCGAAGGCTTTACAAGCGAGATTTGCGAGAGGTAACAAGGCACCAAAATGGTCAAGTTACTTCACAAACAAATCTCGGGGAGCATGTTTAACAATAATGAACACTTCAAGAGGGTGTGGATATGAGGGATCCACGCTCATCTTGAGTGTTCATGCAAAAACAAGTCAAAACGAAGATTTTATATGAAATGTAATGAAATAAAATGTGGATGCAGGTAATATGAAGCTAAAGCATGCAACTTTAATCGAGAATACTATATTATCAATGCATGTAACACATAGATTTTATATTCAAAGGAAAATAGAGAGTGGAAAAGGGGTAGAAACTTCGTTACCCTTGAAGATCCACAACTCCTATATCAAGTTAGATATAGGAGCCTTCTAGCGTCCTCCTCAGGAGGCGAGTTCGAGCCTTGGATCCTTGGGAACTCCTTGATTTCTTGATGTATGTGGGAAGTGTGTGTGTGGGAAGTGTGTGTGGGATGGATTTGGGAGGATTAGGTTGATTTGAGGGGTATGTGAGGAGAGAGGAGGCTTACGGAGCGTATTCCCTATAGAGGGGGCGAGGGGTGGAAGAGGTGTGTTTAAAATGAGAGGTGAATGCCTCTATTTATAGAGCACTGCATGGGCTTGTTATGTCGCACGACATAACAAGCCATGGCTATATTCCTTCTAGAAACATGCAAGGTGGCATGGTTCTAGAACTCTTCTGTTTGGTTATGTCGCACGACATAAGTAGCCACTTACAGATTCTTCTAGAAACATGCGAGGTGGCATGGTTCTAGAACTCTTCTCTGGCGGTTATGTCGCACGACATAAGTAGCCAAATCTGGCTTTTTCTAGAAACATGCAAGGTGGCCGTCATCTAGAAGGGTTTTGGGATTAAGAAAAACGTGTTTCTTAATCACCAAGCATTTCCTTCAGCCCTTAAAAGGCTTGGAACAGTTCCGGAATTGTTCGGAACTTTAGGAAAATCCGGGGAATTACCGGAAAAATTACCGGAATTGCGGGAAAATTAGCAGGAAGGCATGAGCCGAGATTTGGGTACTTACGAAGCCCCTCGGCAACGTCACTTGCGGGCGAGTGGGGTTGTCGATAGAAAAGGATCCAATCGCGAATGTCGAGATGGATTGGGTGACCAAGGTGGTCGAGTGGCTGGACCTTTCATGAAAGGCTACCTACGTATCCGGAGGAATCAAGCCAGCCGTAGTTCGAGAATCACTAGATAGTTAGGAACGATGTCTAGGATCCTTGGGATTTTGACAATTCGGAGAATTTGTCACCTAAAGAAGCTAGAGCTTATGGCGCTATCTCTTTATGACGGAGATAGAGGTAACTTAAGTTGGGAAACTTGAGCGTACGTCACTATTCGCGGATAGTGGTAGCACAAGTTGGAATGACTTAGGCATGCGTCACTATTCGCGGATAGTGATAGCACAATTTGAAATGACTTGGGCATTCGTCACTATTCGCGGATAGTGGTAGCACAAGTTGAAATGATTTAGGCATGCGTCACTATTCGCGGATAGTGATAGCACAATTTGAAATGACTTGGGCATTCGTCACTATTCGCGGATAGTGGTAGCACAAGTTGAAATGACTTGGGCATTCGTCACTATTCGCGGATAGTGGTAGCACAAGTTGAAATGACTTGGGCATTCGTCACTATTCGCGGATAGTGGTAGCACAAGTTGAAATGACTTGGGCATTCGTCACTATTCGCGGATAGTGGTAGCACAAGTTGAAATGATTTAGGCATGCGTCACTATTCGCGGATAGTGATAGCACAAGTTGAAATGACTTGGGCATTCGTCACTATTCGCGGATAGTGGTAGCCTGAGTTGAAATGACTTAGGCATGCGTCACTATTCGCGGATAGTGATAGCACAATTTGAAATAACTTGGGCATTCGTCACTATTCGCGGATAGTGGTAGCACAAGTTGAAACGACTTAGGCATGCGTCACTATTCGCGGATAGTGATAGCACAAGTTGAAATGACTTGGGCATTCGTCACTATTCGCGGATAGTGGTAGCACAATTTGAAATGACTTGGGCATTCGTCACTATTCGCGGATAGTGGTAGCACAAGTTTAGAGTTCTGACAATTCGGAGGTTGTCACCTAGCGTTATCCCGTTATAACGGAATAACGGAGATTGCGAAAAAGGTTGGAATTTGTAGAGAAGTTGGAAGGAATCAATAGTTTTTGTCAAGAAAAGTGGGGCCTTTTAGAATAATTTTTGTAAAGAAAAGCTGGGATGTACCACGATTATTTGAAAAATAAAATTGAAAAATGCCAAGGGCAAATAAACCGAATCACGAGAGGTAAATTTGTAAAATAGGCCACGGGAGCCTTTGGAGGAAAACCGGATTGAAAGTAATTAGAAATGCCGGGGGCATAAAGGGTAAAAGAGGCCTACGGGGGACAAAATTGTAAAATGGAGCCTTTAGGGGCAAAATTGTAAAAATCGGCCACGGGGGCTTAGTATGTCGCACGACATAACGAGGCCACATGTGGGCAGTTTATTAAAAATACGCACGATCGCCATTTGAAATTTAATTAGGCTTGAAATTGAGAGGGAGGCGACGGTGAGAAGAGAGAGGGCGAACATCGAGAGGGGATTCGAGAGGAAATCGAGAGAAATCCAACACTTCTTAGTCCGATTCAATTGAAGAATGCCTCCTAGGCTCTATCCAGGCCAAGAGGGGTTCTCGGCACGCCAATTTAGGCTGCTCGGAGAAAGGGGTGCAAAGGAATCAACGGCCGTTTCTTAGGAAGCACCAAGGGAGATTTTACCCACGGCTCGATGAGCATACTTCGGATGTCACGAAGAAGGAAGAGGTAAGAAACCTAGGGTTTCTTGAAAAATTTTCAATTTGTGCGAAATTGATTTGGCGAGTTTTTCTTGATTTGCATTTGAACTTCATATGGATTGGCTTTGTGAACATGAATGAATCTAGGAAATGTAATGCGTAAATGCATGCCATACATTGATCCATTTTAACCTACTTTTTGCTTGAGATGATTTCAAGAAATAGCACGAAATATTGATACTTGTGCCATGTTTTCTTGCGGGGATTGCGCACCGTGGCTCCACGAGGTGATTGGCGAGGCTATGGGATAGCTTGCTTAGGGTAGCTTGAGCGGAGGTGGACTCGCCTAAGGGCACGATTTCTGGCCTTGGGCTAGGGCAATTTTTTGAGATGGCGAAGGCCGTCGGGGGCACTCGGAGGAGTGTGGATCTAGTGAGGGCATTCGAGAGAGTTACGGTGGGAGACCACTCACTCATTTCACTTCTCTTGGGGTGAGGCAGCGGTCACTCCATTGGACTTTGCGGTCATCGCGGGGCTGCCTTTTACGGATGAGCCGCTCTACATAGAGGAGCACTGTACGGGGAGTTGAGCCCGGCTATTGCGATGATGATTTTATGGGCTTACTTGGTTTCGTTCCCCGGATCAAGAAGGGGAATGGATATGAGTTAGGGTGCTACATGGCACGATTGAGGGCGGAGCGGGGACTACTACTTGTGGTAGATGATCTGTTGAGAGCCGGCGAGCCGAGAGATTAGCTAGAGCTTTTGTATGGGTGGGCTTTTCCGACATGCTTTGTTCATTAACGGCGCATCTTGCCTTGGTTTCACTATTGGAGCTTTTGAGAGCACAGGATGCGTCGGGAATACGTCTGCGGGGAGCGGGCTTAGGCGAGATGTATTTGGCCCTAGATGACGTCGGTCGAGGAAGGCGAAGTACTTCACTGCTTTCATCGGCTTTCGAGGTATTCTCTCACCTTGATCTCTTTTCCTTAGCGCATTTCATTATATCCCTTGTTTTCCACTGTTTTGACTTCTTCTTCTCCTTTTCGAGGCTTGGGCATACGAGTATTTTAGGTACATTATGAGTGGCGAGATCAAGGATGAGTTTCACTGCCACCACTTTTCTGCTCTTCGTCGGTGGACGAAGGATGCCGAGAAAGCAGAACCCGGGGGCAGCCGGAGGGCTCGAGGTGCGGGATTACGCTTCTTATCATGATACGTTGACATGCACGAGAGGGGTTCCACGAGAGGATGAGCTTGTTCCCACAGGGCGAGTCGTTATGGCGCTTTGGATTTAGATCACGGCTGCGCACTTCACGAGTGTCGCAAGCTCTTGGTGGGCTTGTCAGGAGACGCCTTGTATCTAGGAGAGAGGGTGTATAGACGGCGTGGGCCGAATAGGCACGCTCGGATCACGATGATCCTCCGGCTAGGATGTGGTTGCCTCGCCGGTTGGAGAATGTAGATGCTTTGATCGTAGGCATGGCGGCACATCTTTACACACGAGAGGGGACTATACTATGTACGTGGCCATGCATCTTCGGTCTCCGCGAGACCGGGGTTGGTTATGGTGCTCATAGCGCGGGGCCTTCGGCGCTATGTAGCTAGACCTCCTTTGCCCCAGGCTTTCATTGATTATCGGGGTGGCGGTCGCATGAGCGAGCTCGCATTGATATGTCCCGAACTCATCCTCATCTGGTGCTCCCGCGAGTTCTAGATCTGTAAATCTTGTTCCTTACGCCTCTTTGGATTGCTTGCATCTCTTTTTGTTATCAAGAAGCTGCATTACGACACTTTATTATGTCATGCTTGTAACAGTGTCGGCTCGAGCTTACGGGCATTTGACCGGGGCATATACGGCGCGTGGGCATGATTGGCAAGCTCCGAGAAAGGCATGAGTTTACGGAAGAATCGGTGCCGGTCACGGGGTTCGATTGATATCTCTCCACACAGCCAGCAGAAGGAAGAAGAGCCGCTCGATGACGTGGGCACCGGCGGGAGCACTAGAGGACCGACGCCTCGGACAAAGGCTGCAAATGTGCCTCTTCTACGAGACCCATTGAGATTGATGATGATGATGAGGATGAGGATGAGGATGAGGACGGAGGCTGAGACGGCCACGGACTATGAGCTTGACTCCCTTTGTTATCACCGAGCTCGGCGACTACTATCGCACGGGGACCATAGCCTACGAGGCACCTTCGGACGATCCTGACGATGAGCCAGAGGAGGCTGAGGATGATGACGAGGATGGAGATGATGGAGAGGGTGATGGAGATGGAGATGGAGAGGATTCAGAGTAGCCGCTTTTTCCCCTAGATATTTATGACCTTTTGGCTATTGTACCCCCTTTGGGGAAAACACATGTTATTATTATTATTATTTTTTTATGCACAACTTTTGGACTTGATCTACTTTGTATGTACAAATGGTTTGAATGGATGACTTGGATGGATTTTTAACTTGTAAATGAATGCATGGGTGTATACGGGGTAAATGAACCATTCCTTATGCATTTGAGAGGTGAATGGATGGTATTTGCGGCTTTTGACAAGTCGGAGTGCCACAGGGAAACGGGAAGTTGCGATGTACGATGTACGATGTGGCTAGTTATGTCGCACGACATAAGTAGCCAGCATTTTGTCGCGTGACATAAGTAGCGAAGGCGCATTTCTCTTACCTTTTGGCCTTGGGTGGAATTGCGACACGAGGTTGGAATTGGGTGACCAAATAGGTCACAAACACAGTCTCCTTAGGACAATGGCAAAGAGATATTGGTCCCTTAAGGATGGAAATGGGGTGACCTAGGAGGTCAAGCAACCAATCCTTCACGGGAATGTTCCAAATCAAAGAGGTGGCCCATATGGTCACAAAATTGGACTTTTATGAAAAGCTTACGCACCACTTGGAGAATGGAGAAGGGAAAAGGTGACCAATGTGGTTGGATGGCTGAACCTTTATGAAAGGCTACCTACGTATCCGGAGGAATCAAGCCTTGATCGTAGTTCAAACTTTACCTAGACGGTTAGGAATGATGTCTAGGATTTTCGGCGTTTTGACAATTAGGAAGCTGTCGCCTAGAGTTATCTCGAAGGCACTTTTGGGAGAAAATGTTATCATTAGCAATTGGCACGTTACTTGAGCCTAGGGATGATTTTCTCTTGGAAACATGGTAGGGGCTGGGTTTGGATGTACATATGGAATGTATTTGGGAATTGTTTGAGACGGGTTTCAAACGGGTGGGGTTGTATCCCTTGGGTGCGGGTGAGCTGTTCTTTGTTGTCAACGTGGACGAGAATTCCCTCTTGGTGAGGCTGGGTTTGAACCTCGGGTCTGTGACTATTCTTTTCTCACACTCTAGCATTTGAAGTTGATGCTAACAGATGTCGAAGTGACCAATCCTCTCTTCTAGGGATGGATGCAACTTATCGAAGCCCCGGTCTAAGGAAATACTCTCTGCAAAAGCCCCATGTCTTACTAAAGCCAGGAAAGATCCTTTCATTTGGCAAAGCCCCGGTTGAATGAGCTGAGCAAGCGAAGTGACTTGGCGAAGCCTTGATCAGTGACCTAACAAAAATCCCAATCGATTGGTATTGCGAACGTGATTACGAAATTGATCGACCAAGGCGAATCCATCTAGGGACCTAGTGAAGAACCCGATATGAACCCTAAACATGGCTAAAGAAGCCCCGGTTTAAAGGAATGACTTGGCAAAGCCCCAGGCGAAAGAGTTTCGAGGCAATCCTAATGCGAATTGTAGCGAGAAGAGGAAAACCTATCCTTTTTCTTTTTTTTTTATTTCTATTTTTTTAGTCACTCGAGTCAACCTTAAGGAAGACGCGGACAAAGAGAAGAATTTTAGGAAGATATGTACATGCGGGGGCATATTTTTCAAAAGGTGGGAATAATCCCGATTTTGTGTTATTTTGATGGCCTTATTCGATGTAGGCACAAAACTCGCTTTGGGTTTGACTCTTTTGAGAGAGTATAAGCGTAGAAAGGTTGGTAAAAGTGTATGGAAGCCCTGGCGACGAGAAAATCGGTGTTTAGCGCTATCTTTCCTAAGATGTAGAAAAGGAAGACTTGTCGAGACATCGAAAACTTGTTTTATTTACAATGATCACAAGATTGCTTAAAACCCTTTATTAATGTTCGGGTTATTCAACCACTAATCTCGATATATAAAAAAAAAAAAAAAACATTCTTATTAATCATGAGGAGAAAGTCAACCAATGTCGCGGATCAAGGTTGGTGGGTGTGAAAGAAAGGTTTGTGTATAAGGAGGTCATTGATGAGGCCGGGTTTTACAGGATTTGAGGTCATTTGATGAGACCGGGTTTTCGGTAATTTGGATATGCTTATGGCCAGGACCATTGCTTTGGTTGCCTACGTTCCCCTCATTGTGAGGAGCTCAGGTCGCCGTAGTTCGGCCTTGGCCGAACTGTTTTGGGAAATGGGAAAATGGGATTTGTGGTTCCTTTAGTGAAAAGGCTAGGATGAGATGATGAGGCGTGGGCCTCGGGATGATTCCTTGACCAAGTCATTCTTGGACGGTTGCTTCAATAGCTTTCTGATTCTCGTCTTTCATTGGGGGAGAAAGGACTTGCATATGCCTAAAGGCTTATGAAATGCTTACGCTTTTGCTTCGACCGCCCCATTGTTATCGACAACTTTCATTCTTTGAGCTTTGATTTTGCACTGTCCGTCAAGCTTTTTGATGGGCGGTCTTTGGGTCCTTGGCCTCATTTTCTTTTCTTTTATTTTTATGTGCAACCCTGTTTTTGCCTAGACCGCCCTTTTTGGGATTTTCGGCCTAGTGGGCATTACTCTTTTTGCACTAAGATTTTTTCTTTTTTTTTTATGTGCAACCACTTTGTTTTTGCCTAGGCGCCCTTTTTTGGGATTTTCGGTCTAGTGGGTATTACTCTTTTTGCACTACACACATTTTTCTTTTTCTCTTCTTTTTTTTTATTTTCTAGAGCACCAGGGACCAAGGCGAGCCCCTGGCAGAACATTCTTGATACCCTTGAAGTCTAAGCCAAGCCCCTAGGTTGTTGTCGACACGGGGTCAATCTTTCGAAGGCTGAGTGGCCTTTTTTGTCGTTCCTTGATGTTGTCGCCGTCGTTGACTTGGTCAAGATGAAGGTGGACATGGTTTGGGAAAGGGTATGGCTTTGATGAAGGCCTTTTGTGGGGTAAGGAAAGTGTATGGCTTGATGGCATTAATTGACTTTCTCACACTGATTAATCGAACGTTAATTATTTCGAGAGATTGTTCGTTGAGCAATGCAAGTGATCATATAAAATAAAACCATTTCATTAAATGTAATGTAGGTGTGCAAATAATGTCTTAAGTCTAGCAAGAAAAGAAGAAGACTCTTTTATAGAAAATTGAAGATTCAATACAATGTCCGTAGAGGACTTAATTGAAAGGAAAAAATACTAGGACCTACGAAGGTTGAGCGAGAGACTATTTCTTCTTTTTCTTCCTTTTTTTTTTTTTTTAAGGATAGGTAAACCACTAGTCTAGCTACTCTTCGCGGGTTGGGCTGCCGGGGAGCTTGAGCTTTCCTTCGTAGATCGGCCAGTGAATTTCTTTCTTGACTCCACACGCTTATGCATCTGTCACATGACCATAATGCTTGTGGTACTCACGAACTTGGCCTGTCAACTCTACTTGGGTTTCTTGGCTTATGATTCTCGAGAGGTGTGAGAAGGCTTCGTTTCACCAAATCGTTGAAAACTTTGCTCATGGGCATCCCAAAATCATCGGGCGACGTTTCGACCTTGCACTTCTTGAATTGACCTCTTGTCATAACTTTCTGTCTTTGGCCCATGGAGGTTCTCAAGCTTCCCATCTTCTATCAACTTTTGGATCTCATGCCTCAGCGGTGCAATTGTCGGTGTTGTGCCCATGGTGTTGATGGAAAAGGCAATGCTTGGACTCATCCAACGAATCTTGGGGTTCTGGGCTTCCAATTCTCCGGTGGCTTTATCAGTTTTCTTTCACTAGCTCTTCCAGAATCTTGCTTAAAGGCATCTCTGTATTGTTAAAGTGAAAGGAGCGAGGTTTTCGGGGGACCTTGTTATTCTCAAGACTCAGATTCCCATTGTCCAATTGGTTCCCTTTGTTGGATTTGGTGAAGGAAGAGCTGTGACATTCTTTCCTTTGTGAGAATGCGGTCTTGAGCCGGTACGGTTCTTTGCTTGGTATTGGGTTATGCTCGGTGGAGTCATTTCCTTGCACAGTTCGACATCTTGGGTCAAGGGAGTATTGATACTCATCATGAGGTCAAGCTTCTCTTGCATCTGTTTCACTTGCTCCATCAATATTGCCACATAGGGGTCAACGGGGACTCTTGGGCTCTAGGAGCCCAGCAACGGGACTTGTAATGTGGCCCGACGGCTGAATTCATTAAGTCCGGTAGGTAACAGTGAAAACTTCGGTTCATCCTTTGGCAACTCATGATCGCATTCGAGGCGGGTATAGGGGCTTGAACATAGCCACATATCTCGGCGATTATGTGAGGTTGGAGCATAAGCTGGCGGTATTCTTGGAGGCCCGGGGATAAGTGGGGTGAAATCAATCCGTTACGAGAAGGCGAGGGCGATGGGGCCACGATGATGGTGGGATGTTGGAAAGGGCGAGGAGAAGTGGTCCTTGGCAAGGGATCATATGTGGATGGAGGAAGGTATTGGTTATAAGGTGGGGAAGCCGAGATGGCTACTTAGGAGTCTCATCTTCGACCACTACCGGAAGAAGCAGTTGGACTCAATTGTTACTTGGACTCCATTGCGGTGAAAGAGCACCGATAAGCAATGGCAGTTTGTTCTTCATGAACCTTCTGGGCATTTTCCAAAGCAGGGACTAACTCTTCCTTCCTAATCATCGATTTCCCATACCCTCCTTGTTTTACATCCAAATACGCCATTCGACTCTACGAGGCGATGGTATGCGAACCTGGTTTTACGAAAAAGCCGGCGGCCCGGTACTCTCGCTCACTTCTTTTCGGCTGCGGGAAAGGGATAGGCAAGGTTTAGACTTCGGGGATAGGTAAGGTTTAGACTCGAAGGTAAGTGTTTAGGCTTAGAGGTAAGTGTTTGAAATTTGAAGGCTCAAGTAACACGCACTTATTGCTTAACTTTTGCTCGAAACGCATTTTCTCCTAATCCTAATTGATCGGAAAAGATGAGACCTTGAATGGTCAAGATTGGAAGTAGAGATCGGACCGAAGGGGTCACGATTAAGGATTTGACCATGAAAGGTCGAGATGGGAAATCGGAGATCGGACCGAGGAGGTCTCGATTAGAGATTGACCATGAAAGGTCGAGATAAGAAAAATCGGAAATCGGACCGAGGGGTCTCGATTAGGGATTTGACCATGAAAGGTAGGGATAAGGAAAACGGAGATCGGACCTAAAAGATCTCGATTAGGGATTTGACCATGAAAGGTCGGGATGAGGAAATCGGAGATCGGACCGAAAGGTCTCGATTAGGGATTTCGAGAGATAGGAACATGCAATTATGATTAGGAACTGCAATTATGATTACATTAATTGTTCAAATTTACTTAAAACAATGTCTTTTATTTATTTCTATTTGGTTGGAAAAGGGGGTTTGCCCTTCTTTTTCGCAACTACTCTAGATCTGGATCGGTGGGTTCCGTCACTACGTCTATAAGCCCCTCGTATTCCACAATATTTCGACCTCCCGGGGTGGAGCGGCCAGGGCGAGGTCCTATAGGGCACGCGGATCCCACCGGCCAGTAAAGAAACGCTCCTATCGGGTCTAGCGGGTCATAGGACCTTTCAACGCACGACGATGCGGATTATAGTCAAGGCAATGCAGGGAAAGTCTCGTCTCTACGCCTTGACGGATCTTTGGCAGAGTTTCGCTTGAGCGAATGACGTTTTGACTTTCGGTAATGTCAGAGAATATAATAGGCATGGGTCGGGCGGCAAAGCCGGATGACACGGTGTCACATTGAACTTCGTTGCATACGCGGTGCGTGAGTCGGAATCGAAGTCAATGCCGGTCAAGATCTTGCCAATTTTTCCTTGTCGGAATTTTGGCGAGCTTCGCTTGAGCGAAAGATCTTTTGATTTTTGGCAAAGACTTGGTCTCGACTCTTACGCATTAAGTGCGGGTCAAGGTCAATAGTCAATGTCGGAGTCAAGATCTCACCGATTTTTCCTTGTCGGAATTTCGGCGAGAATTTCGCTTGAGCGAAAATCTTGGCTTCCGTTATGAGCTAAGGCTTGACCTTTACGTGGGTATGCAAGCTGGGCTATATGACACGGACTAGACCAAAAACCAACCAAAAGTCACGGTTTTGAAACGTGTGACACGGTGTGCATTGGTCGACAACTTTGTTGCCATGGGGAGGTTGGGATGATTCCGTGCGCGCCGGGAGCATCGTAAAGGCTGTCCGTGACTAGCAGTGGAACCACCCTCGGGTTTGAAGGACGTGCGTGCAAAGTGTAATGCAGGATATATCGGGTGCGCGTAGTGTGCGGTCTCCTAAAAATGTTCCTTTTTGAGTTAAAACGAGATTTTCATAAATGTGTTTTAAAGGAATGATTTTCGGGACGGGGAAAATGCGGCACATAAGCACGTAAATTTTACAGGAGCCAGTCGGTCATGGGCTGAATAGCCCCAATCTGCTAGGGTGCCCCGAGATTAACCATGATTTTTCTGGTGGAATTGCCCTTTGAGTCGTATGGTCGAGAATCCTATGAGGATTAGCCGTACGGCTTGCATGGATCAATTTTCCAGGTTCCACTCCTTTTGCTATTTTTCGGGTTATTTCCCGTTTCAAAGTATGCACTGATTCCAAGATGCAAATGATGCAATGCATGGTAAAAGAAAGCAAGCACGATTAATGAAATCGGCGATGGGAGTCTAACCCGCTCAAAGGGAAAAGCTTTCTTGTATTTTTTTTTAAAGTTTTTTCGAAAAGGGATGCGTACGTGGGATTGTTAAACCACCTTGTTATCCCAAGCCACGGGTTAGGGAGCGATACGAGGAAGGGTAAGTGGGGTCCACCTATATACCAAGTATCGATTTTTGTTTTGAAAATAAAGCTTTTCTCCTTTGGGTAGTCCCAGTAGTCGCCAAAGCGTGAATGTGTGCCCAAAATTTTTGTTTCATTGGAATTCACGCGAGTTTGAAGACATCCGAGTTATTTGAAAAACGGAGTCGCCACGCCATTTTGATTATCTCAAAACTTTGAAAAAAAAGGTTTTATGGGTTCGGAGGTTAAGTTACCCCTTGGGAAGAACGTTTGGCGTTCACCCAAAGTGCCTTGCCGGAACAGAGTCTCCCTAGATTTCATTAATCGTGTTTGCTTGCGTGCTTTCTTTGTGTGCATGTGTTTGAGAGTATAAGGGGGAATGTCCCAAGTTATCTTCGGACGTACAAACCATTTTGTTGGTTGTCGCTCGGGATTTCCTTGGAATTTATGTATTTGGGATTATGATCCCGTCCTCATCTTATGACTTGTGATCATCGCATTTTAACCTCGGGGCCCTCGGGACTTGCGTGATCGAGAGAATGACTCTCTTTTGGTCAAAGATGAGGTTCCTTAGGAAGGAATGTCCTTAGCCCATCAATCCTACGCTTTAAGACGGTCGAGCTCGTATAGAGGCTTCATACTCTTTCTTAAGCGATAATCGGAGATATAGGGTTCAAGGTGTCCCTTTCCTAAAGAGATATGGAACCTTTAATGGAAGGAATGATGCAAAGATGAGAACTTTTACACCGGTCCATTCCAAGGTTGGGGAAAAGGGGAAATGCATGTAAGAATGATATTTTAGCAAAAAGATGGCATTTTTGGTTTGAAAATGATGCATTTGATTGCAAATGGATGTTTTTATGTAAAGAAATGATCTTTGTGCGAAGAGTGCATCTTTAATGTGAAAAGGGATTTAAAATGGAAAAGGAATGATTTTAATGCATGAAAAATGGGATTTAGGTGTAAAGGATGCACCTTTATGTATGAGAATGATATTTTAATGAAAAGATGACATAGTATGTACATAGATACTATCTAAATTGCGAGATAGACATCGAGGTTATAGCTTAAAGGGGTTTAACATCGGATTACGGCTTGAGCGTGAAGCTTCGCAAGCGGCTGCTTATGTCGCGTGACATAGGCTGCCTATGTCGCGTGACATAACTAGCCATTTTGCGAGAGGCTTTACAACTGAGATTTGCGAGAGGTAACAAGGCACCAAAATGGTCAAGTTACTTCACAAACAAATCTCGGGGAGCATGTTTAACAATAATGAACACTTCAAGAGGGTGTGGATATGAGGGATCCACGCTCATCTTGAGTGTTCATGCAAAAACCAAGTCAAAACGAAGATTTTATATGAAATGTAATGAAATAAAATGTGGATCAGGTAATATGAAGCTAAAGCATGCAACTTTAATCGAGAATACTATATTATCAATGCATGTAACACATAGATTTTATATTCAAAGGAAAATAGAGAGTGGAAAAGGGGTAGAAACTTCGTTACCCTTGAAGATCCACAACTCCTATATCAAGTTAGATATAGGAGCCTTCTAGCGTCCTCCTCAGGAGGCGAGTTCGAGCCTTGGATCCTTGGGAACTCCTTGATTTCTTGATGTATGTGGGAAGTGTGTGTGTGGGAAGTGTGTGTGGGATGGATTTGGGAGGATTAGGTTGATTTGAGGGGTATGTGAGGAGAGAGGAGGCTTACTGGAGCGTATTCCCTATAGAGGGGGCGAGGGTGGAAGAGGTGTGTTTAAAATGAGAGGTGAATGCCTCTATTTATAGGCAGTACTTTGCATGGAGCTTGTTATGTACGCACATAACAAGCCATGGCCTGTATTCCTTCTAGAAACATCTCAAGGTGGCATGGTTCTAGAACTCTTCTCTGGCAATTTGGTTATGTCGCACGACATAAGTAGCCACTTACTGAATTCTTCTAGAAACATACGCAAGGTGGCATGGTTCTAGAACTCTCTTCTGAGTGGTTATGTCATACGACATAAGTAGCCAAATGCAGATTTTTCTAGAAACATGCAAGGTGGCGAGTCTTCTAGAAGGGTTTTGGGATTAAGAAAAACGTGTTTCTTAATCACCAAGCATTTCCTTCAGCCCTTAAAAGGCTTGGAACAGTTCCGGAATTGTTCCGGAACTTTAGGAAAATCCGGGGAATTACCGGAAAAATTACCGGAATTGCCGGGAAAATTAACCGGAAGGCATGAGCCAGATTTGGGTACTTACACTAATGATAGGCTACCTACGTATCCTTAAGAGGAATCAAGCCAGTCGTAGTTCGGGTTTTTCGACCATCTTCAGTCGTCGACCCTAAGATTTGACTATTTTCGGGAAGTCGCCCTAAGATCTGACTATTTTTGGGAAGTCGCCCTAAGATATGACTATTTTTGGGAAGTCGCCCTAGGATCCGACTATTTTTGGGAAGTCACCTTAAGATTTGACTATTTTTGGGAAGTCGCCCTATGATTTGACTATTTTTGGGGAAGTCGCCCTGAGATCTGACTATTTTTGGGAAGTCGCCCTATGATCTGACTATTTTTGGGAAGTCACCCTAAGATCTGACTATTTTTGGGAAGTCACCCTATGATTTGACTATTTTGGGGAAGTACGCCACGAGATCGACTATTTTTGGGAAGTCACCCTATGATTTGACTATTTTTGGGAAGTCACCCTAAGATGCGACTATTTTGGGAAGTCACCCTATGATTTGACTATTTTCGGGAAGTCGCCACTAGATCGACTATTTTGGGAAGTCGCCCTATGATGCGACTATTTTTGGGAAGTCACCCTAAGATCTCGACTATTTTTGGGAAGTCACCCTATGATTTGACTATTTTTTTGGGAAGTCGCCTATGATCCGACTATTTTTGGGAAGTCGCCCTATGATCGACTATTTTTGGGAAGTCGCCACGAGACGACTATTTTTGGGAAGTCGCCTATGATCCGACTATTTTTGGGAAGTCGCCACAGTAATGACTTTGGTTTGACGAATTAGGGGATGATTGCAATTTATCGCTTTCCTCGTGTTGTGTGTGATAGCATTTTAGGTGCCTCAAACCTTAATGATGGCGTCTTGGGTGCCTCGAACCTTCATGATGGCGTCTTAGGTGCCTCGAACCTTGATGATGGCGTCTTAGGTGCCTCGAACCTTGATTTGAAATGATTTCCCTTTGATGGTTTGGGATAGATGGTCTATTGGTGGACTTCGTTTGAAGGGATCGGTCTTATGTTTGCTGCTGAGGAAATGGATGATAATGGGAAAAGAAACGGGATTCCGTTAACTTCGTTGGGGATTTTGTTAGCCTTTGTTGGAGTTTAGTTCAGGAGTATGAACCTAAATGGGGACCTAGTTCAGGAGTATGAACCTAAATGGGGACCTAGTTCGAGTATGATCCTAAGTCGGGGTTTGTACACGAGGGAGGCTGTTTGAGGGCGTTCTCGGTGGGGAGATTTGAGCTTACGAGGATTACGGGGAAAAGGGTGGACCGTGTTGGTCAAGTGGCTGGACCTATGGTAGGCTACCTACGTATCCCAGTGGGAATCAAGCACGGACGTAGTTCGAAAACTGCTGAGGATGGTCTTTGATGGTTTGACGGTATTTGGGAGTCACCCGAGGTTTATTTGTTTTTGGGAAGTCGCCCTAAGATTTGACTATTTTTGGGAAGTCGCCTAAGACTTGACTATTTTTGGGAAGTCACCCTAAGATTTGGTGATAATGTTCTTTTAGAAAAGTAGTTGACTAAGATATGCTTTCATACTGTCTTTGTGCTTACTGTAGGCTAGGAAGGACCGAGGCTACGGCGGATGTTGATGAAGAGTTGTTGGGTTGCCGTTCGTGGGACGGCTTTGCCGTCGATTTCTTTGTCTTTGGAGGCATTTTTGACTGAAGGAGGAGTTTGGTTGAGTCTGCATCTTGCTGGTGATCGTCAACCTTGTAGAAGTTGTTGAGCTTGTCTTCACATTGGGACTTCTTGCTTTTGAGAACTTTGTGTCTCTGACCGATTTGCATTTGAGAACTTGGTGTCTGTAACCGAATTGTATTTGAGAACTTGGCATCCCTGACCGATTTGTATTTGAGAACTTGGCGTCTCTGACCGACTTGTATTTGAGAACTTGGCGTCTCTGACCGAATTGTATTTGAGAACTTGGCATCTCGGCCGAATTGTATCGAGAACTTGGCGTCCACTGGCCGATTTGTATTTGAGAACTTGGCGTCTCTGACCGAACTGTATTTTAGAACTTAGCGTCTCTGACCGAATTGTATTTGAGAACTTGGCGTCCACGACCGATTTGTATTTTGAGAACTTGGCATCTCGACCGAACTATATTTGAGAATTTGGCATCTCGACCGATTTGCATTTGAGAACTTGGCGTCTCGGCCGAATTGTATTTGAGAACTTGGCATCTCGGCCGAACGGTAGACACCTGGAGGTGGTCTTCATTGGGGAGCTATTTTCATCCATTTGTGGACATTGGAGGTCGTCTTTAGCAGAGTTGCGAGGCCGGAGCTTGTCTTTGCCAAGCGTAGATGCCTGGAGGCTATCTTCATCCATTTGTGGACATCGGAGGTCGTCTTTGGTGAAGATCATCCTTGCCGAAAAGGGGGATTTGATTTCACGTTTGATTTCCTGCATTCGTTAGTGAAGAGGAAGATGCATATATGACATTCATGATGACAGATGCATGCATAGAGCCAAAAATGATTGTGAGAGTATCACTGCATATGTGTGCGAGATGATGCATTTACTTGCTTTCGAAGATGCACTTAGCCTAAGCTGTTGGCAGGGAATTTATGATCTTCAATCACTTAGGAATGTTCTATTGATTCAAGTTTTGTGCATGCTACATGAGCCACAGGGGGAGATTTTTGTGGGGATGCATGGTGATGAGAGGGGATGTATGTGTCGGAATTTGTTTGGAGCAGTTTTGAGCAAATGGGGGGGGGGTGAGAGCCCTCGATCGCGGTTTAAACAACGGTTGTTGATGAGGTTTTGTTAACAGCATCACATGGACCTCAATTTTGATGAGATTGAATTCGGATCCCGGGTCTTGGTTGAAATTTTCCCTCTCATTCTTGGTCATTTGAAGCTGATGCTGACAGGCTCTAGGGCACGTTGATTTGAGTGAGCTGTGACCTCGGCCGAAACCTTGTTCGGAGAATGATTTGATGAAATTGCTAATGTAGGGAGAAACCCAGATCTTAGAATTTCGCGATGCTACGGGAAGCTGCTATGTACCAAGTTCTAGAAAGTGAAAATCTAGTTGTTGATGTGACTAGACCTTTCTTATGACTTGATAAAATTGCGGAGTCCGGAAAAGATCATCTTGACAAAGCCCCCCGGATCCCTGAGTAGGCAAAGTCCAGATCTTGGCGAATCTATCTCGTAGTGAAGAACCCAATGTGGACCCAAAGATGACTATAGAAGCCCCAGCTTGAAGAGTTGATACGGGAGAACACAGGAGAACCGCTTAGCAAGCCCCGGCGTGAAGAAATTCGAGTAGTCTTTATTGAAATGTGACCGAGGGCACCTATCTCTTTCAAATCTTAGTCAACCGAGTCACTTGGACAAGACTCGAGAAAATGTTTACTTGCGGGGCATATCTTTTGAAAGGTGGGAATGTCTCCCGAATTTGTGTATGACACTCTCGCTTTAGGTTTGACTCTTTTGAGAGAGTATAAGCATCACAAGGTGTGGAAAAGTGTATGGAAGCCCCTGGCGACGTAAAGACGATGTTTGGCTCTATTTCCCTATGATGGAGAGAGAGAAGACTTGTCGAGACACTTGAAAACTTGTCTTATTCATGATGATCACAAGGCTGCTTAAAATCCTTTGTTAATGTTCGGTTTATTCAACTCCTAAATCTGATATGAACAAATATTTTGATTAATCACGAGGAGAAAATCAAGC
The DNA here is from genome assembly GCA_022495995.1 of Adenophora triphylla var. japonica. NCBI lineage: Eukaryota > Viridiplantae > Streptophyta > Magnoliopsida > Asterales > Campanulaceae > Adenophora > Adenophora triphylla. The sequence continues at coordinate 44,003 of JAFEMH010003085.1, forward strand.
GATATCGAGAATCAAGCTCGGAAGAACGGAAAGTGTATAGGGACGATCCTTGATGAGACCGGATTTTTTTTTGAGATTTGTTTGTGATTTCGGCCAGGACCATTTTACGGTTGCCTACGTTCCCTCCATTATGAAGAGCTCGGGTCGCCGTAGTTCGGGCTTATCCCGAATGAAGAGAGAATGAGTGTGAAAATTCGAAGACTTTGAGGTTCTTTTGGGAATTTGAGGATTTGTAGATTCGAATAACATATCCCCTTAGGGTGTCCATGAAAGACACGGATGCGAAGCCCCAGTGGGACATCCACGGTAAGTGTTTGTGGAGTAGAAATGAATTATGCTCACATGAATCAAATTCGAATTTGCACAATCTTTGATTGGTAATTTTGAGCCAAAATGGATTAGATTCCAATTTAAGCAAGCAATGAACCATTAATTTGATTTAGATCTTACGATGAAATTGCTATCCGATAGGAATTGCGGGGTTTCCGGGCTTTGATCGGCCATCGGGTGATTTGGAAGTTATGACCTCTTAAAGTGAGAGGTCGGCTGGGCCTTTTGCTGACTGAACCTCTAAAAATGAGAGGTTGGCTTGTAGGGATGTGTTTGGGAAATCTATGGCGGGGAAGATTGATTGCCTCTAAGAATGAGAGGTCAAATTTTGATTTTGGCCAAAGGCGAGGATAATGGTAACGGGGATATCCTCTAAAAGCGAGAGGATGGCTTGGAATTGGTTAAGGAAATGGTGAGAGGAATATCCAAGCTATCGAGAACTTTTGCGAATCTTGCGAGAATTCGGGCTCATTTTTATCATTGGAGAGCTTCTTGAGGAGTCGGGGACTTTTACTGAATTGTGAGGATCGACAGTCCTTTTTTTTTTTGAAGCTTCTTTTGCTTGAGCTCTTTTTTTTTTTTGACTTGGAAAGCTTCCTGAGGAGTTGAGGATTATCTTTGTCCTTCCTTCATGGCTTGAGATATTTTACGCATCGCCGACTCTCGAAGTTAACTTCTTGGGCTTGCTTGGACTTTTCTCGATAAGGAGCAAAGGTGATGGCTAAACAGGGTTTCAAAACATGCCGATCTTGAAATGAAAGGATATTGTTTGGTGAGGGTAAGGTAATGGCTTTCCTATGGGTGAAAGGCTTCGACCGCAATCCTTACCGGATGACCTAAACGAAATTAAGTCTTCATTGCTTGCTTAAGCTTTAAATGAGAAAAGATCCATGCAAATTCATCGAGCAACGAGAGGATGATGATGAAAGGGATGTGAGCATATGAGATGCAAGATGGGGAGTTGGTAAGCCCCAATTTGGGAAGGATATCAATTGATTTTCTCACTCCGATTAATTTAAATATTAATCATTTCAAAGAATTAGTGGTTGAGTAGCACAAGTGATCATCTAGGATAAGACCATTTAAATTAAGTGTAACGTGGGTGTGCAAGTGATGTCTCGAGTCTAGCAAGAAGAGAAAAAGACTTATATTAAAAGTTAGACATTTAACTACTATGTCCAAAATGGACTACAACGACAAATGTCCAGAAGGACTTAGGTGAAAGAAAAGTACTAGACCCTACGAAGGTTGACTTAAAAGACTATTTTAAAGATGGGTAGCCCCTAGTCTAGCCGCTCTTTGTTGTTGGAAATCCATGCATCTATTCTTCGATGCCGGAGACGGGAGCTATTGCAGATCTTTCCCATCGGATTTCTTTGTCAATCTCTTTCTTAATCCAAACACTTTCATTGCCCGCGATGGCCGATTCACCGACCTCACAAGGGGGTGAGTCAAATTCCATTATGCCCACAAGGCTTGAACCACCAAACTCGATCACGTTGACACTCATGTTGTTAGGGAGCGGGTTATTGATAGTATTAGGCCCTTCGGGCATCTCTAACCTCCCTTGCTCAATCAACCCTTGAATGGCCTTTTTCAGGGGGACGCAATCATCCGTCAGTGCCCATAGGTGCGATGAAAGGCACAATGCTTGGAGGTATCCAAAGGAGCATTGGGGTTTCTCGGCTGATAATTATCCAAAGGCCGGAGCAAACCTTCTTTTACCAATCATCTAAAGATATCACTTAAAGGCATCCCAAGGTTTCTCAAGTCTTGGAGTCGGGATGCGGATGCATCGGGTTTCTTGGGAACAAAGGAAGTGGAATTGTTACAGATCTGTCCCGCGTAGCTAATCGCCTCTTTACCTTTTGGTTGGGCGGGAGAGTTTGTGTTGGAGGTGGAGGAGCCCGGTATCCGTAGGCGGGTGCGGCGGTGGCTGCTGATTGTAAGCCTTTTCAAACTTAGCCCCGGAATTAACCATTGCACGCAAGTCGGCGTAGGGGAAGTGGCGAGGGAAGCTCTCAAATGCGGCTTCAAGCATGACCGAAAGATGTCTAATCGCTCCTCGTCGAGGGAGGAATGGCCATTTCACTAAGCTTTAAGTTCCACCTCTTATATAAATCCCCAATATTCTCATTTGTGGCGCTGCATCGTTGTTTGCGTGTCAACTCTATTTGTCTCCCATTCCAAGTTGGCTTTATACTTATCTCGTGAAAGTATTGGTAATCTGTTCCCAAGTAGCCCTAGCTTCAGCCGCAATCGGAAAAACCATTTCAAAGCCCCCGACTTCAAAGAGAGACTAAAGTAATCGGCCAACTACCGGTTTGTGCATCCCTTAGCCTTCATTGCCAAAGTATAGGTGTCCAAGTGAGTTTTAGGCATGCACTCCCGTCAAACAATTCCAGAGTGGGCATCACAAACTTGTGAGGCGGGGGACAATCGAGTCGGGATCTCAGTAGGCCGAAGAGCAAGAGTGTTCTTTTTGGCGTCAATTCAGCAATCTGTGCTTTCATTTCCTTGTGTTGCTCCATAAACCAAGCCAATTGGGGATCCAAAGGTGGAGCGGGAATTCCCGAGCCGATATTTGAGCTAGGAAGAGGACTAGCCGTTGGTGGTGCATTGGTGGAAGGAATACCATATCCCGGAGCATAGGTGAAAACCCGTCCTTGGCCCAAATTTCCCCGGGAGTGTAGGTAGGAGCTTGGGCAAAGGGATAGAATCCGGCGACTTGCCGTTGGCTTCCAATCGGCAGGGAAGATGGAGGCGAGATCTGAGGTAGCCGGATGGCTTAGATTTCCTGGAGTGAGACCCATAAGTAGGCTTAAGTGCGGGCCGCCGTCCCCGGTTGTTGAATTGCATGGCCGGTTGTGGCGAGGATGCATAACCGAGAGGATATTGTGGTCCCGGTGATTCCGATGAAACCGGGATGGGGGCTTGGTAACCCATTGAACCCCGAGTGAGAAATGGGTTTGCGAAAGCCGTGTGAGGAGCAACCGAACCAGTACCATTCTCGAGGAGGGGCTCCCGATCGTGGCCCCGAACCAAACCGTGGTGGCATTCCAAACCGTTGCTGCTGTGGCCTCTTGAACTATTGCCGCGAAGGCCCGGATTGATCGGTTCCAAACCGAGGCGGGATCCCAATTTGCCGTGGCATTCCGGTATCCCCAACCATGGGAAGGCATTCCGTACCGACTTTGTCCCCACCGAGGCATTGCGAACCGGCTCGTCCCGTCAGCCGCACGGATCCAGTGGTCTCAGCTGGGGAGCCGGCCGACCTAGAGATCGAGGAGTATGGGCTCGGTGGTAGTACCGTGGGAGGCCGGTGGTGGCATCCTCGGAGTAGTCGGGTTGACCAAGAGCCGGATTGAGGTCTTCCTCTTCTTCCACAGCCAAGGTGCCATCCGGGTTGAGACCGGCGGCCAATCCATGGCTTTTGATAGCCTCCATAAGGCTGTTCAACCGTGCTTCCCGGCGCACTCTCATCTGTTCGGCTAGCCGATTCCACCGTTGTTCTCGTCCGAGGAGTCCCGGAGGCGGAGCGACGTTGTCCCCATCGTTACCACTCGATGCGGCACATTCTTAAATTCGGAGTCGGAATGCACGATGAAGCCGACGATACGCTTGACTCTTCCCAACCTGGGATTAAACGGTGACCCGGTGCTCCGAAACCAACCTTTGTGAGGAGTCAACGGGGAAAGACACGAGGGTTCGATGTAAGGGAATTGAAGGAGGGCAGGTGTTTGGGCTTTGGGCTTATGCAACATGCGCTATTTGTTCACGTTTACTTAAAACATGTTTTATTAACCTAATCGGTTGGAAAAGATTTCTCTTCTTTTTCGCAAACTACTCGGGATCTGGATCGCCGGGCCCCGTCACTACGTCTATAAGCCCCTCGTATTCCACCCGTATTTCGACCTCCCAGGGTGGACAGCCTGCGAGGGTCCTATAGGGCAAGCGGGTCCCACCGACCGAAAGAAAAACGATCCTAAAAGTCTCGGCGGTAATCGAGTCTTAACGAGCATTCGATGTAAATTACGGACAAAGCCGACGTCAAAAGTCAAGATCATGTCCGAGGGCTCGACGAAAAGTCGGCATGGTTTGACCGATAAGCGTCCACAATTGATCTTGACTTGTCGTCGCTAAGCCGTAATTAGGCATGGAATAGTCATTAATCCTTGATGACTCGGTGTCAATGCGGGAGTCGCTGTATAATTTGTGCCGCCGAGCCAAAGTCAAGGCGCCTGGCCAATATCTTGGTCAAAGTCTGCGGCGGAAAACCGGCAACTTCGACCGATTAGGGGTCCCCGAAAGATATTGAGTCGGTATGCCGACAAAGGCTTGAAAGGAAAGGTCTATACACGTGCACAGGCATAACACAGACCAAACTAAAAACCAAGCGTGTCTCGGACAAAGTGTGTCACGGACAAGTGCATGGTCGACACGAGGCTCCATGGGATATTTGGGTAGTCCTGTGCTTGCACCGAGAGGCGTAATAAGACCAAACGGGCCGCGACAAGGATTTCCCCGGGTTAGGGACGTAGTGTGCAGTGTAAGGTCACGTGCGAGTAGTGTGCAAGCAGTCTATCTTCTTTTTCTGAGTAAAATAGAAATTTTTTTATGTGTCTTAAAAAGAATGATGCATGATTTTTTTTTTTGAAAATTTTCTTTTTTTTTGAAATTCTTTTTTTTTGAAAATTTTTTTTTGAAAAATTTTTTTTTGAAATTTTTTTTTTGAAAGTAAATGCACACATAAGCACATAAGCACAAAAATTCCGACAGTTAGGGACATGATTCCGACAGTCAAAATTTTGACTTTTTCCGAGGCGGCCAAAACAACACGAAAATGTGCAAAAATCAACACACACAACAAATGATTTTTAATGCCGGGACGGAAGCATGACCCTCAAAAGCTTTTCTTTTTTTTTTTAAAACGATGATACCGGTACGTGGGATTGTTAAACCACAATTTATCCCCGACTGGTGTTAGGAGGCGATAACGGGAAGTTTAATGGTTTCTACCAATATACCAAATACCATTTTTTTTTTAGAAAAAGCTTATTTATCCCCAGCGGAGTCGCCACTGTGATGATGTGCCACCAAAATTTTTCCGAAAGGTTACTTTTGAAATTTTTCGTTTCTTTGAAAAACCAATCGAAAAAGACCGGAGTCGCCACGCCATTTTTATTTTGAGGGCAAAAACTTTGAAAAAAAGCCCGAGATCAGAAATTTAGGTTCGGAGGTCATGTTACGCGTCGGGAAGGACGTTAGTGTGCACTCCGGCGCCTCGCAAAACGAGTCTTCCAAACATTTGAAATCCTTTGTTGTGTGTGTGTGTGTGTGTGTGTGTGTTTTGACCAAAATGAGTTGAAACTGAGAAAAACAAAAATGGGGAACTCTTTATAAGACTTTGAACAATCCCCAAGATTTTGTTGGAAATGGATAACGGAAAGTTAAGTTTAACTTAACGTTGATCTAGTTTCTAACGGAAGTTCGTTATGTGTTAACGGAACTAGTTACAAATTATATTCTACATTTGTTGTAGATTATTATACTTATTTAATGTCTCTAAAACCATTTAGGGTGAATGAGAATTAATGACAAGTGTTTTTGTAACTTAACGGAAGTTAAATAAAGGGTTAAAGTTAACTTGGGTTGACTTGGACTGATCCAAATTAGTTTTGGGTCACAACTGTTCTCAAAAGGTTTTCGTGACCTTTCAGTTCTGGGTTTCAGCGCGGTCGCGCTCAAGGCAAGAGCGGCCGCGCTCGTGGGCAGATTCTCAACAGTTTGGCACCTCTTGGAGTGAACAGCCATGAACCCTTTAACTCCTTTTAAATAGTTTCCCTCCGAATTTCAATTATAACATACAGTCATTTTGAGCATTTTACCCTCTAGAGAGATAGAATAACATAACCCAAATCATTGCATCTTGTTGCATTCAATCTTTCAAGTCCAAAGTTCTAAAACCTTTGTTGTTCGTTAGATTAGTTATATTGGAGTGCTCCTTATAACTAATAGTAAGTCGTTTTATCTTACTAGAGTTTTGTCATACAACCGTAAGCACCTGTGCGGGACAAATAACTCTTACGGAGATTGTATTAAATACAAGACTCGACTTTAATTCTTTTTGTTTTTCAATCTCCGTTACTTTTGCTGTCAGTTTTTCCGTTAAGTCTTAAAGAAGCCATAGCAATTGTCCAACAATCGTAAGAGTTATTTTACGCTTCTTCAAGAGATGGCAAACGAGAAAGACACCACTTCATCTAGTCAAGGGAATGTGACGCCTCCTCCACAAGGTGATACTACATTCAACAATGTTGCTCCCGCTCCTACAACTCATCACATCAGTCATGGTGAGAAACCCGCGAAATTCACCGGTGTGGATTTCAAGAGATGGCAACAGAAGATGCTCTTCTACTTGACCACCCTAAGCTTGCACCGCTTCTTAAAGGAAGATCCTCCGGCGGTAGAAAAAGGTGATCCGGACCCTCAAAGGCAAATGGCAAAGGAGGCTTGGGCTCACGGTAATTTTCTTTGTAAGAACTATATCTTGAATGGACTTGATGATGCACTATACAATGTGTATAGTACAGTCGAGTTAGCCAAGGCGTTGTGGGACACCTTGGAAAGGAAGTACAAGATCGAGGATGCCGGGTCAAAGAAATTTGTCGTCGGTAAGTATCTTGACTTTATGATGGTCGATTCCAAATCGGTAACAACTCAAGTAGATGAATTCCAAATCATTCTACATGGGCTTGATGCCGAGGGGATGATCATGAATGATCCATTTAAGGTGGCTTCCATCATTGAAAAATTGCCTCCTTCGTGGAAGGACTTCAAGAACTATCTCAAGCATAAACGCAAGGAGATGTCCTTGGAAGACATTGTTGTTCGTCTTCAAATAGAAGAGAACAATAGAATGAATGAGGCCAAAGTTGCTAAAGGCAAGATGGAGGCTAAGGTCAATCTCGCCGAGGCTAGCACGAGTGGCACCAAGAGAAAGCATTCCGAAACTGCCGGGAATGCTAAGAAAGGGAAGAAGAAGACCTCTAAAAGGTTCAAGGGGTCTTGCTATAATTGTGGCAAACCGGGCCACTTGTCAAGGGATTGTCGTCTCCCCAAAGAAAGAGGCGAACAATGTTGACCACATGGACCTTGACTTTGCAAATGGCCGGTTGTGTTCGAGGCCAACGTTGCAAACTTGGAGGGGAATCCAAAGGCTTGGTGGATAGATACCGGTGCTACCCGCCATATTTGTGATAACAAGGAAAGTTTCTCCTCCTATACTCCCATCTCCGGAAGAAAGCTTTACATGGGAAATTCTCGACCTCCGATGTTCAAGGCATTGGAAACGTGATTTTGAAGATGACTTCCGAAAAGAAGTAACCTTGTTGGATGTGCTTTGCATGTTCCAGACATCCGTAAAAATTTAGTGTCCGGCGCTTTGCTTAGTAAGGCCGGCTTTAGACTAGTATTTGAATCCGACAAATTTGTACTAACCAAGAATGGTTTGTTTCTTGGAAAGGGTTACCTCGAGGAGGGCCTTTTTAAAATGAATGTAATGACCGTGGATCCGCCAAAGTGCGATGAATAAAAGTTGTGTTTCTTATGTTTATTTGTCGGAAAGTTCTAATTTATGGCATGATAGATTAGGACATGTAAACCTCGATACCATTAAGAAATTAGCGAGACAAGATTTAATCCAAATGACTAAATCCGAATCGACTAATAGGTGCGAAGTTTGTGTTGAGGCAAAAATGACTAAGACGCCATTTAATGCCATACAAAGAGACACAACTCCTCTCGAGTTAATTCACACCGACATATGTGATTTAAAACTAGTGCAAACTCGAGGAGGTAAAAAGTACTTCATTACATTTATAGATGATTGCACTAAGTATTGCTATGTCTATCTCTTAAGAAGTAAGGATGAAGCCTTAGGAGCTTTTGAGACTTATAAGAAAGAAGTTGAGAATCAACTTAACTTGAAAATTAAGAAAATTAGAAGCGATAGAGGTGGAGAATATGAAGCACCGTTTGAAGGACTATGTTGGGAATCCGGCATAATTCATCAAACAACGGCTCCATATACCCCTCAATCTAATGGAGTTGCTGAACGCAAAAACCGTACTCTCAAAGAGATGATGAACGCACTTTTGATCAGTTCAGGCTTACCCGACAACTTGTGGGGGGAAGCAATACTCACTTCTAATTATGTTCTTAATAAAATACCCAAGAAAGGTATTGATAAAACGCCCTATGAATTATGGCACAATCGTAGGCCATGTTTTAAATACCTTAAAGTGTGGGGGTGTTTGGCCAAGGTTGAAGTACCTAAGCCTAAACAAGTCAAGATTGGCCCAAAGACCATTGACTGTGTTTTTATTGGATATGCCAATAATAGTAGTGCCTATCGGTTTATAGTGCATAAATCGGACATTCCAGATATGCACGTAGGAACTACTATAGAATCAAGGAATGCGGTATTCTTTGAAAACATTTTTCCGGTTAAGGACAGGAAAGATGTAGATTCTAATAAGAGAACACATGAGTCTACATCCGGTCCTTCTCGAATAGAAGATGAAGAACCGAGACGTAGCAAAAGGGCAAGAGTGGAAAAGACTTTTGGTCCTGATTTTCTATCTTACATGTTAGAAAACGAACCATCAACTGTTAAAGAAGCTTTGTCCGGTCCGGATAGTTCGTTCTGGAAGGAAGCTATTAACAGTGAAATAGAATCCATAATGCTCAACAATACTTGGGAATTAGTTGATCTCCCTCCAGGTTGCAAACCTTTAGGTTGCAAATGGATCCTTAAACGGAAGTATAAGGCGGATGGATCTATCGAAAAGTACAAAGCTAGGCTAGTTGCCAAAGGCTTTAGACAGAAAGAGGGATATGATTTCTTTGATACATACTCCCCTGTCACAAGGATCACATCCATTCGTGTTCTCATAGCTATTGCAGCAGTGCATAATCTTGAGATACACCAAATGGATGTGAAGACTGCTTTCCTAAATGGAGAACTTGATGAAGAAATTTACATGGAACAACCCGAAGGGTTCGTGGTTCCTGGTATAGAACGAAAGGTGTGTAAACTTGTAAAGTCCTTGTATGGACTAAAACAAGCACCTAAACAATGGCATGAGAAGTTCGACAGAACCATGTTATCGAATGGATTCAAGATCAATGAATGTGACAAGTGTGTCAACATTAAAGGAACATCTGAATCATTCGTTATCGTTTGTCTTTATGTAGACGACATGCTCATAATGGGAAGCAGTCATGATTTGATCATGAATACCAAAGGCATGTTAAAGAAGAATTTTGACATGAAAGACATGGGATTAGCTGATGTAATATTAGGGATAAAGATCTCTAGAACATCTGAAGGATTAGTTCTTTCACAATCCCATTACCTAGAGAATGTTCTTCGGAAATTCAATGTCTTTGATGACCCTCCGGCTAAGACACCTGTAGACTTGGCTCTACATTTAGCCAAGAATAAGGGGGAACCAGTTTCTCAATTGGAATATGCAAGAATAATTGGCAGTCTGATGTACTTAACGAATTGTACTCGTCCAGACATTGCATATTCAGTGAGCAAACTAAGTAGGTTCACAAGCAATCCTAGTACTGATCATTGGAAAGCACTAATGAGAGTACTAAGATATTTAAAGTATACATTAAACTATGGGATACTTTACAATAAATATCCAGCAGTATTAGAAGGATACTGTGATGCCAATTGGATATCGGACACAAAAGACTCTAAGTCCACAAGTGGATATGTATTCACTATAGGTGGAGGAGCAGTGTCATGGAAATCCTCCAAACAAACGTGTATAGCCAGATCCACGATGGAATCTGAGTTTATCGCGTTAGATAAAGGCGGGGAAGAAGCGAGAATGGCTTAAGAACTTCTGGAGGATGTTCCTTGTTGGAGCAAACGTACTCTTTGTACTAATCCATTGTGATAGTCAATCAGCAATTGGAAGGGCACAGAATAGTATGTACAATGGTAAGTCTAGACATATTCGTCGTAGACACAATACCATTAGACAGTTGATCAAGAATGGCGTTATCACTATTGATTATGTGAAATCATGTGATAACCTAGCGGATCCGTTTACCAAAGGTATAAATCGGGATCAACTGTATAAACTGTTAAGGGGAATGGGTTTAAAACCCACAACAAAAGGACTTATAGCGGACACTCAACCTTGAGAAATGGAGATCCCGTGCCCTTGGTTCAATGAGACAACCAAGTTATAAGTTCTAGTAGAGTTACTTGGAAACAACAACTCGGTTTATTAACCCGGGAGATGTTGAATACTCATTCCCGAGATCATCCAAGTACAAGCACATGCAAAGCGGTGGTAAGGATAAGTTGAGAAAACTTGTAATAATTTCTATACCTACGGGTGGAGTAGTGCATGATACTCCTTATAGTGAGAATCACCTATATAAGCGAGAGGTAATTAGGCCGCCTTTAAATGAACGCTTATGAATGAGATACGGTCCAGGCCAAAATGGACAAAACGTGAGAACAACAATTGTTAGAGCTGTTATTATGTGAGTATTATTGTCTTGGTATACACCCGACAGTCACCGGTTCAAAGCGACTCGCTACCAAATGGCTAGTATATCCGATAATATTTCACTAGGGAGATTCAAGGCCACAAGCTATCTATCCCGATGTAATAATAGTTCGCTCTAACTTTGGACGAAATTGCATTCATGCATTAATTGTCATTCATGTGGGGGATTGTTGGAAATGGATAACGGAAAGTTAAGTTTAACTTAACGTTGATCTAGTTTCTAACGGAAGTTCGTTATGTGTTAACGGAACTAGTTACAAATTATATTCTACATTTGTTGTAGATTATTATACTTATTTAATGTCTCTAAAACCATTTAGGGTGAATGAGAATTAATGACAAGTGTTTTTGTAACTTAACGGAAGTTAAATAAAGGGTTAAAGTTAACTTGGGTTGACTTGGACTGATCCAAATTAGTTTTGGGTCACAACTGTTCTCAAAAGGTTTTCGTGACCTTTCAGTTCTGGGCTTCAGCGCGGTCGCGCTCAAGGCAAGAGCGGCCGCGCTCGTGGGCAGATTCTGAACAGGTTTGGCACCTCTTGGAGTGAACAGCCATGAACCCTTTAACTCCTTTTAAATAGTTTCCCTCCGAATTTCAATTATAACATACAGTCATTTTGAGCATTTTACCCTCTAGAGAGATAGAATAACATAACCCAAATCATTGCATCTTGTTGCATTCAATCTTTCAAGTCCAAAGTTCTAAAACCTTTGTTGTTCGTTAGATTAGTTATATTGGAGTGCTCCTTATAACTAATAGTAAGTCGTTTTATCTTACTAGAGTTTTGTCATACAACCGTAAGCACCTGTGCGGGACAAATAACTCTTACGGAGATTGTATTAAATACAAGACTCGACTTTAATTCTTTTTGTTTTTCAATCTCCGTTACTTTTGCTGTCAGTTTTTCCGTTAAGTCTTAAAGAAGCCATAGCAATTGTCCAACAGATTTTTGGTATGATTTTTGGATTGAGTCTTGGCACTCAAAAGATTTTTGGATTTGAAAAGCAATTCTTCCAGAATGAAAGAAGGCAGTTGACCCTTGACTTTGAAATGGACTTAAAGGCTTCAAAACCTCAAAATCTGGGGAAAGTCCGAGAATGAAAGTTGCTTAAAACATCCTAAATAGGGTTTATGAAAAGGAACTTTCCATTTTTGAAGTAATTTGAGGGGTCAAAACCTTCTGGAAATCTCAGATATGAAATCTGGATTTCCAGAAGCTGATGAACTGGCCTCTAAAAGAAAAATTGAAAAAGGAGTTTTACTCACTCAAAAAATAAAATAAAAATATTTCTGGAAATCTCTGGGTGTTGGCTACAAAAAGCATTTTGTAGTCAACACCCAATTCCAAGTTTTACTGTGTCCAAAAAATAGGAAAATGGACTGAGGTCTCAGAACAATGCTACTGGACAGCAAGATGTTCTTGAGGGAAAATGTGATTTTTGGGGGATTTGCATCTATGTTCACCCCATTTTCATCCCTAGACTTGATACCACTACTTTTTGTTAAGTGTTTATCATATTCAAGTCATCCTTGGGAAATTTATGGGGTTTAAACATGTCCTTTGCAAAGGGAAAGGGGATATTTTGTAAAGATGAATTTAAAAAGAAAAAACAACTAAAGATTTAAAATGTGGACCATTTGAGATGGTAATTCATGAAGATGAACTTCAAGATGACCATCTTGGGTCCAAACTTAAGTTAAACTAGACATCAAGTAGATCCAAATAAGAAGAACAAGATGATCAAGGAGTTAAAAGAGGATTTTTAGGGTTTTGAGAAGGAGGGTTTTACCAATGGTGACACCCTATCTTCCTAGGCTTGGAATTTGACTTGAGGAGTATCAAGATTTGGTGTTTGTCTTGAGGAGTATCAAGGTTTGGTGTTTGGATTTGTGTTTGGAGTGAGATTGGGAAATATTCAAGAGAAAATGGTGGCAATCTAGGGATTCCCACTGTTTTCTCTCTATATTTCGCCAGAGTTTCGTTGCTGTGATCCAATTGTCTTCTGTAAACTGAGAGAGGAGGGCTCAATTTATAGCCCTCTGGGAGAAGCAAAGAGATCCGCGCGGATGGGTTCGACGTGTGCACTGTTCATCTGCTACAGTGCTGGCTTTTGGACAGGAAGAATAATCTTTTTAAAATTCAAAGCGAAGTCAAGTTTTTCAACTTACCAATTCGGGTTTTTTCCATTTCTTTTGCTTTTTAGGATTCCTTTCTTGGTTTAACTTTAAATGGCAATGCCCACTTTACCCTTGGTTGGTTAGAAATGTTAGAAATGTTAGAAATGTTAGGAATGTTAAAACTTTCGTTAATTTTCTAACGAAAAGTGCTAACAACTCAAATTGGAGCACTTACACGATGACGATGACTCAGAGGCTTAGGATTCCCTAGGTTCGAACTAGGAGAGGAAGAGAGAAAACCAATGAACAAACATGCACAATTTGTTATTTTTTTGTTTTATTTGGGCGCCATGGAGGCGAAAACAATGTAATGATCTTTTATTTGCTTTTCTTATCAATGCTTTATGAGTTTTCATATTACTTGAGCCTCGGGGCAACTTTTTTGCTCAGAAATGGGGCGGAAATTGGGCCGAAATGGTTTATGATGATATGTGATTGCATGAATGGTGTTTGGGTATGTTTTTATGCAGGTTTTGTTGAGAAAGTGGGGTGAGAACTCCACTTGGGCAGCAGCTTTGGCTGCTGCAAATTTTTTTTCTGCAGAAGCGAATGAAGCCGTCCAGTCAGGTCCTGGGCAAAAGAAGCCGTGCGGCTTGGAACCTTGTCTGAACTGAATATTTTTTAAATAAAATCAAGGAAGGGCCTTTTCATTTCATTTTCACACTAAACTTGTCCCAACTGATCCCAGAGCATATTTTTGACCAAAAATCATCAATTTTGATCACAGCCAATGGAGAAACCAGTCTGATTGCAAAAGGGGAAAATAGATCGTTTTCTGTTCGATCTTCAGTCTTGGATGAGACACAATTTCCAATCTCATAAGGGGCTGTTCGATAACGCCTTCAAGATCAAGTCTTTGTGGAATTTGAAGGATCTCTCGCCCGATTGGGACCTTTTGAGAGCAGCAGCAAGGTTTTGGGACGTCCGTAGACACGTTTACTGCTTTTCTTACAATGAAATCGTCCTAACCTTTGAAGACTTTCAGGCATTAATTGAGGGTCCAGAAATTGAAGCCATTTCGGTTCCTTTGACCGGGGACGTACCGGTGACCGTAAAGTTGGCATCTTTTCTGCAAATTTCTCTGGAAGAAGCCGAGGGGATGTTGATGGCCCCTGACAGGATCAACATTTCTGATATCCCGATCAGGTTTGGGTCTCCAGATATGGCTGCGACCACAGTGGCTATGGATGCCTTTATCCTCTGCGTGTTCTCCTTTCTGTTTACTGCCGAGTCTTTCGGGGTCTGCCATAGTGGCCTTTTGGACACGGTCAGAGATTGCAGGGCCGGGAAGGATATTGTCCCACTGATTCTGGGTGAGACACTGCATGGCATTGATAGGATGGCTAAGGGAGACCATTTCATGAGGTCTGGGAGCTCAGCGGTGCTGACTTTATGGTTACTGGAGAGGCTTGGGGCTTTGCATGGGGCTTCGCCTACTCAGTGCCCTTGGGTGATTTCTCGGAGTGGTGCACCTAGGCAGCAGGATCAGGGTAGCTGGGAGCTAATGATGGCTAGGTTGTCCACCTCGGACATTCACTAGTGGGTGCCTCACTGGAGGTTCCAGACTCGTAGGTCGTTTCAGGAGTCCTACATAGTGAGGGTTCCGGGGCTATCTCTGTCATCTTTCTACATCCCCTGCTTAGTGTCCAAGCAGTTTGGGATCTTGCAGGAGCCATTGGATGATTGGGAGGACATCCGTACCATGGAGGTGGTGTCTCTTGACATGAGGGATCCAGCCAGCTCTTTACTTTTCTCGAGAGTGTGGACATACGCTGCTTTTCCACCCAGGGCCATTCTCAAGAGCAGGAAGTGTACCATACTGACCACGGCCTACTTGGACTGGTATGAGAGGGAAATGGGGGTGACTCAGGTCATTTTGGGAGAGAGACATCAGGCTTTATTGGGGGGTGACTGTGACTCGAGCAGGACTCTGAGGAAGACTGAGGCCAAGGCTAGCTGCCATAACCAATCGGGCGACCTTGATAGGTCTAAAGTCGCACGCCTACAAATTAATTACCAAGACAAGACTCGGCTACAAAACTGCAGCTAGGACAAGTCCAGGGTCGATCCACTGAAGAACGGTTATTCGATTGCACAATTGTCACTTGACAAGATTGGGGGATTTGTTTGATTTTAATTAAATTCCTAAAACAGAAATTAAGAAAACTAAGTTGTAAAACAATTAAAGGCAAACACTTCAGATTTGTTTCCGTCCCCGTTTATCAATTCAATATCATCGGCACAATTTCTTTTTCTTCCTCCCTATTCACTTGATTCGGAATATATTTCAATTCCTATTTCTTTCTTAGTAATGGTTATAAGCAGTGACACACTCACCTATTCCCCTAATCAATACCTAAACCTAACTGACACAGTCTATATTCACAATACTGATTGATAAAGCTCTAAGAAATTAAAATCAAGAATTTCACTATTCTTTTGCAAATAGATCAAAACCTAGTTTTACCCCCTTTTTAATTTACCACGACACGTGCATAAATCTCAAAGATGCTACTTGTGAAAAACCCTAATCCGATTACGTAACTTAAGATTAAACTAGCATTAAATCAATTACCGGGGAAAAGAGGGTGATCAAATCTCAAAACCCTAGAAAAGATTTATCAATTAAAAATAAGTAAAACTATGAATAGGAATTCAGAAACAAAGAAATTAATACCTCAATCGAATTAACAAATGGTTCGAGATCCAAATCTGAGGCAAAGGTTTTAAGCTTCCATAAAACTTACTGATTGCTCTAAGAAATAATAATACTTGCAAAACAAAACGTCGAACCCCTTCCTATTGTTCAAACCTAATATTTATACTTAACCATAATCCTAATTTAATAAGGAAAAGAAAACTAATTTAATAAGGAAAATACCAAGACAATAATATAGAATCAATTCCCAAAAACGCGTAGACTGTGCTGAAGCTGACGTCAGAACACGCCAAGAGCACGACTCGTGCACTCCTTCACGACTCGTGCACAGATGCACGACTAGTGCTTCCTTCTCTTCACTCGTGCCACGCCTCGTGCTTCCTTGGTCATCCTGTACAGATCAATTGCACGACTCGTGCATATAGCCACGAGTCATTTCCAACTTGAGAACTCGTATATCCAGGAACTTGCCTCTTAGCCCTTGAACCCTTGAAGTCTCTGCTTTGTTGCACTTTGCCCCCTTGCCTATAGTTGACCTGACCTTGACTAAATGCTGACTTTCCAAATAACCTCTTCTCAATAACAATGCTCCAACAAAACCAACATCATCAACTTACATAAGAATACTAACAATAATCTCCCTATTACATTGTTCCTCATTGATACATAATATAGCAATATTACTAAAATAAATACAAAATATAATCATATCGCTATAAAATGTCTAAGAAAATCGAGGAATTACCATATATAAAAACCAACCTATCAAATTCCCCCACGCTTAGACCTTTTACTCGTCCCTGAGTAAATATCTAAATCCTCGCTAACTCCAGGTCTAAATTAGATGCGCGAGGGGAAAATGATTTCCCTAACTCCTCTAAACTCCCAATCAGTGATGTCAACCAAACAAGCTCGGAAAATGAATCCGCTCCTTATCACTCCAACAATAATACTGATACCAATGGCCTTAGTTTGATCCCCACTCCATTTATGCAAAAAAACGGGTCATCCAAACTAAGGCCCACACAATCAAAAAGCTAGGGGGAATATAATGTCCTACCCTTCCCCCACGCTAACCTCACACTACTACTACCTCAACCCAAGTCAATGCCCCAGCAAAAGACTTACCTCGTAACTACACCGACCCCCCTTATATCACCAAAAGAGAAATACGAGGATTTTCTAACCTAACTCCTCTAGCCGAACCTCCTACGCCAAAAGAATTAAACCTACCCTACACTCCAAACCTCCCTTATGTCTCCTCTCCGGTGATATATAAGATATCCCAAATTTCAACTCCTCACCTTTTGCCTAAGCGCCCTTTCGGGTTTTCGCTTAGCCCCTCATTTTTTTTTCTTTTTTCATTTTTCATTCATTTTTTTTTTACACTGTACAACATAGATCAATCCCCTCCCCCACGCTTCATTTTCACAATGCCCTCAGTGTGACAAAAACATCATAATAAAGAAAATAAAACGTGAGGAAGAAAGGAGAATACCATCAACGCCAGCAACTCCAAAAAGATCGAGAGGACTCGCCAAATCGAACTCCTCTCTCAGTGCGTCTCTGTCCTCTCCGTGCTGCCCGGCCATCCATCATCTCGGTGTAATCAGCGGGGACCGGCTCATAAACCTCGGCTCGGGCTGCTTCACATAAGCCTCTAACTGCTGCTGCCTTCTACTCATCCTCGAGATCTCATCCTCAACCGACTCCAGTCTGTCGGCTAAATCCTCTCTCTGCAGGTCTGCCCCTCTCATATGCTTCTCTAGATTACTGATGCTGGATTTAGTCTCCTGCTGGAACTGCTGAAAGTTTCCATTCATGGTAGACATGCTCTGCGCTAGTGATCGGACCATGTCCTCTGTAGACGGTCCCTGCTGCTGCTGTTGTTGTCCAACAGGTGCTCTGTACTGATTGTATTGATTTCCCTGGAACTGCTGACCTTGCTGAAACCCCTGCTAACTATTGAACGGCTGCCTGAAACCTTGTTGACCCTGTGGTGGACCATACCTAAGGTTCGGATGAACATTATTCGCAGCATTGTAGTTGAACTGTGGTGGCCTCTGACCCTGTTGATTGAATCCTATTGCAATGACATCTACCACCTCATCCGTCTGAAGAGTAGGACAGGAATCAGTCGGGTGTGTCACATCATTACATATACCGCAGGGATGAGGTTGTTGACCCAAAACCAATGTCTTCAATAAGCTCTTCACATCTGCCAACTCGGTCTTCAAATCACTCGTTGTATCACTCGATCCCGCAGCACTGACTTGTCTAACGCTAGACCTCCTCCCATGTGTCCTTGTGCTCTTGGCCAATTCCTCTATCAACTGCTCTACATCCCTGGTAGTTTTGTTCAGAATACTACCTCCACAAGCAGAATCTATCCACCATTTATCCTGCACAGTCAATCCTCCATAGAAGTATACAATAAGCTGCTCATCATCAAAACCATGATACGGACAACTTCTGCAGAGCTTGTAAAACCTGTTATGATAGTCATATAGTGATTCATCTGACCGCTGCTCCATATTACTGATATCCCTCTTCATGACATTGATCTGATCTGGAGGAAAGAACTCATCAAGGAACACCTCCTTCAACTCCTGCCAAGATGTAATGCTGTTGGGTGGTAGGTGATAATACCATGTATTCGCGTTATCCTTAAGAGTAAAGGAAAACGCCCTCAGTAACAACTGCTCAAGAGGCAACGCAGCCGGTCTCATGCTCTTGCAAATCTGCACAAACTGGGCAATGTGTTGATTCGGATTCTCCCCTGGTATCCCATTAAAATGGGGCAACTGGTTCAACAACCCCGGCTTCAATTCAAATGTAACCCCAGCCGGTAACTCAGGAAATAATACTGCTTGTGGTTGCTCATTCCAGTTCGGAGCAATCCTTTGTCTCAATGTCCGAGGTGGGGGATTATTATTGCCTCTTCCGTTACCCCCATTGTTCACAACCTCCGGACCATCATCGTTCCCACCGTTATTATTATTCATCTCGTCCCGCTGTAAATTTCTCCTGCACCTGAAATATCTTTCAATTTCTGGAATAAAAGGACTAACAGATTGATTAGCAGAACGGGTATGGACCATAAAAGGTTCCACACCACAAGACAACAATAATAATAATATGCAATTAACAGGAAACAAGAAAAAGAAAAAGAAAAAGAAATAGATTAAGAAGATAATAAGAGTGCAAACAAATAAAACCGTTCCCCGGCAACGGCGCCAAAATTTGATAGGTCTAAAGTCGCACGCCTACAAATTAATTACCAAGACAAGACTCGGCTACAAAACTGCAGCTAGTACAAGTCCAGGGTCGATCCACTGAAGAACGGTTATTCGATTGCACAATTGTCACTTGACAAGATTGGGGGATTTGTTTGATTTTAATTAAATTCCTAAAACAGAAATTAAGAAAACTAAGTTGTAAAACAATTAAAGGCAAACACTTCAGATTTGTTTCCGTCCCCGTTTATCAATTCAATATCATCGGCACAATTTCTTTTTCTTCCTCCCTATTCACTTGATCCGGAATATATTTCAATTCCTATTTCTTTCTTAGTAATGGTTATAAGCAGTGACACACTCACCTATTCCCCTAATCAATACCTAAACCTAACTGACACAATCTAGATTCACAATACTGATTGATAAAGCTCTAAGAAATTAAAATCAAGAATTTCACTATTCTTTTACAAATAGATCAAAACCTTGTTTTACCCCCTTTTTAATTTACCACGACACGTGCATAAATCTCAAAGATGCTACTTGTGAAAAACCCTAATCTGACACAGACTTAAGATTAAACTAGCATTAAATCAATTATCGGGGAAAAGAGGGTGATCAAATCTCAAAACCCTAGAAAAGATTTATCAATTAAAAATAAGTAAAACTATGAATAGGAATTCAGAAACAAAGAAATTAATACCTCAATCGAATTAACAAACGGTTCGAGATCCAAATCTGAAGCAAAGGTTTTAAGCTTCCATAAAACTTACTGATTGCTCTAAGAAATAATAATACTTGCAAAACAAAACGTCGAACCCCTTCCTATTGTTCAAACCTAATATTTATACTTAACCATAATCCTAATTTAATAAGGAAAAGAAAACTAATTTAATAAGGAAAATACCAAGACAATAATATAGAATCAATTCCCAAAAACGCGTAGACTGTGCTGAAGCTGACGTCAGAACACGCCAAGAGCACGACTCGTGCACTCCTTCATGACTCGTGCACAGATGCACGACTAGTGCTTCCTTCTCTTCACTCGTGCCACGCCTCGTGCTTCCTTGGTCATCATGTACAGATCAATTGCACGACTCGTGCATATAGCCACGAGTCATTTCCAACTTGAGAACTCGTATATCCAGGAACTTGCCTCTTAGCCCTTGAACCCTTGAAGTCTCTGCTTTGTTGCACTTTGCCCCCTTGCCTGTAGTTGACCTGACCTTGACTAAATGCTGAATTTCCAAATAACCTCTTCTCAATAACAATGCTCCAACAAAACCAACATCATCAACTTACATAAGAATACTAACAATAATCTCCCTATTACATTGTTCCTCATTGATACATAATATAGCAATATTACTAAAATAAATACAAAATATAATCATATCGCTATAAAATGTCTAAGAAAATCGAGGAATTACCATATATAAAAACCAACCTATCAGACCTCATTAGGGATACGGAAGCCCGATATGAGAGACTATCGGAGGTTTCTCCCCTTACTGAGGCTCAGAGGGAGGACATACGGGCTCATGCCAGGGCGGAGAAGACGCTCATTGACACAGGTTTGGTGGAGGCTCCAGTGAGGATTCCTGAGATAGGGATGAGGGAGACTGACATCATTGAGAAGAAGAGGAAGAACACTCGACGGGGTCGAGGTAAAGGAAAGAAGAGCAAGGAAGACTCGGTGGATGACAATTGAGAGACCTATTCCGAGTACCCCATTTATTTCCTTTTGCAAACACAATTGTTTATTAGGTCTTTTTTGTATGTTTTAATCTTTTTAGCAGGTTAGCAGAGTGAATGTGCGCTCGCCGAAATAAAAAATAGTGGAGTCGCCACGCCATGCTTAAGAGGTGCATTTTGAAAAACCTTTGAAAGAGAACGAGTTCGGGGGTCAGATTACGTGTTGGGAAGAACCGAGAGTTCACCCAACACACCTCGTCCATGGACGAGTCTTTCAAATCAAACATCTAAGCAATCCATAAGTGTGTGCAATCATAGATAATGAACAAGTGTAGTAAACATGAATTTCATTGATTTGGAAAGAGACTTACAACTTGTGAACCAATTATTCAGGGAGGCCACAGCCCTTATTACAACAAGTCAAAACAGATTACAAGGGAAAATGGTATATGCAAGTGGTAACTGAGTGTCGCGTGACACAGGATGTGCCTGGTCAGAAGTGTCACGTGACACATGATCTAACCAGCCAGTGTGTCGCATGACGCACAGTGTCCATCTGCAGATACCTACATATTTGAATTCAACAACACCAATAGCCAACACAGATGCAATTGATCACACAGATTAGCTTTGAAATATAGAATTAACAGCAATTCAACCCCAGGAGTGTGGATATGGAGAGATTCACACTCCCTTGGGATCTAAACAACAATTTCAACAACTATTCAACAATGAACACCCAATTATTCAGATCATCCAAGTTAAACAGAGAGATTGCGATTGGGATTCAATAATCTAGACAGATGGAGTCTGATTATTGAATCCAAAGGAGGTAAGACAATGAAATTATCCAATTATCAAGGTAGGAGAGAGAGAAAAGAGGGGGTTAAGGGTATTACCCTTGTTGCTTCCACGAATTTTGTATCAAGTTAGATACAGAACCCTTCAATAACAGCTTCTGGTCCTGGAAAACTTGGGAAAATCAGTAGAATGTGGATCTAAGAGGTGATGAAAGGAGTGAGTTGAATTGGAGGAAATTGGGGGTAGGTTAGGGGTAGGAGAGAGAGAGGTGTGTGTTTGGTGTGTGTGTTACGTTGCAATTTATGCAGAGTAACAGTATGTGAAGTTCTGGATCCATTTCTAAGAGGGGAAGGGTCTTATTTATAGGCTGCAGTTAGTGGTCACCTTGTGTCGCACGACTTTATGTAACCATTTTCCATGTCTCGATGTGTCGCGTGACACAAGGTGACACCAACTGCTTTTGGCGCTAAAACCAATTTCTGGAATATTCAGGCGTAAATACCTAAAAAGTCCAAAAGGGTTTATTCCCAGCAGGTCCTTTGGCATGAGCAAAGTACCAAAAGATACTTCCTTCGCGGAAACTTATGAAATGTTTCCGGAAGTCTCGAGACGGACAGGGAATTTACCAAAATGCCCCTTAATGCAATTTTATTGCATTATAATGCACCTAAAAGGGTAGCAAATTGGATTGGCGTACTTACAGATCCCCTCGGCAACATCACTTTTGGAAAAAGTGAGGTTGTAGATAAAATAAGACCCAATCCCAATGAGCAGCAAGGGATAAGGCGGAGGGCTGGACAGGTGATCTGGGGAGATCGAATGGCTGGACCTTTTGAGAAAGGATTCCTACGTATCCCTAAAAGGGAATCAAGCCAAATCGTAGTTCGGAAACAAACTAGCAAGAAGCAAGGAAGGGTAGAGATGGGCTTTCATACCTTTGTTGTGCTTACCTGTAGCTGTCGGAGGGCTGGTGCTTCTGTGGGTGGCGAGTAGCGGCCGAAGGGTCTCATGCTACTGCCGTTGGTGTAAATTTGTAGCTGCCGGAGGGTCTCATGCTGCAACTGGGGGTCGCGAGTAGCTGTCGGAGGGTCTCATGCTACCGCTTGTGGTGCAAAGTTGTAGCTGTCGGAGGGTCTCATGCTGCAACTGGTCCTTGTGGATGCCGGAGGGTCTCATACCACTGGGTGCAGGGTAGCTGCCGGAGGGTCTCACGCTACTGCTTCTGGTCTTCGTGGATGCCGAAGGGTCTCATACCACTAGGTGTTGGTGCAGGTTAGCTGCCAAAGGGTCTCATGCTACTGCTGCTGGTCTTCGTGGATGCCGGAGGGTCTCATACCACTAGGTGTTGGTGCAGGTGTGAATGTGGTGCCCAAATTACTTTTTTTATTTGTGTCATTTGGATTCACTTGAGTTTGAAAACATACGGTTTAATTTGAAAAATGGAGTCGCCACGCCATTTTGATTTCCTAAAAACTTTGAAAAAAAGGATTTAGGGTTTGGAGGTTAAGTTACCCTTTGGGAAGAACGGATCATCGTTCACCCAAGGTGCCTTCCCGAAGCAAGTCTCCCAAGATTCCGTTTTCGTGCTTGCTTTTGTGCTTTCTTGTGTGCATGTGTTGAAAAGAGGGGGGGGGGATGTTCCAAGTTATCTTCCGAACGTATAAACCATTTAGTTGGTTATCGCTCGGGATTCCTTGGATTTTTATGTGTTCGGGACTTTGATCCCGTCCTCATCTTGGACTTGTGATCATCACTATTTGACCTTAGGTCATGTGTGATCGAGAGAAGGACTCTCTTTTATGGTCCAAGAGTGAGGTTCTTTAGAAAGGAGTGTCCTTAGCCCATCAATCCAACACCTTGAGACGATTGAGCTTGTGTAGGGACTACTATACTCGTCTCAAGTGATAATCGGAGATATAGGGTTCAAGGTTTATCCCTTTCTAAAGAGATTGTGGCACCTTTAATGGAAGAAACGATGTAAAGATAGGATCTTTACACCGGTCCGCTCCAAGAGATGCATCCAAATACCAACGGGGGACTAGGGGAAAGGTATAAAGATTGGATCTTTATGCTCTTCCTATGCTTTTCGTGCCTTAGGAAGGTCACTAAGCAATCCTAGGAAAGAGAGATCCAATCATGAGTGACATGAAGGATGCATTCTATACCTAAAAAGACATTTTTAATGGAAAAGATGACATTTTGCATGCAAAGGATGCTATTGGTTTGCAAAGGATGCTTTTTGATGTTAATGAAATGATCTTTAATGCAAAGGATGCATCTTTATGTGTAAATATCGCATTTTATATGCAAAGGATGCATAAAGATGTCATTTTGAAAGCAAAGGATGCTACTTTGATGTTAAAGAGATGATTTTTAATGCAAAGTATGCATTTTTATGTATGAAAATGAGTTCTAGGTGCAAAGGATGCGATTTTTAATGTAAAGGAATCATTTTTAAGAGCAAGGGATGCAACTTTTATGTAAAAAAGAGATTTTTAGGTGCAAAGGATGCACCTTTAATGCAAAGACTACATTTTTATGAGCAAAAGATGCTGTAAAAAAGAGATTTTTAGGTGCAAAGGATGCACCTTTAATGCAAAGACTACATTTTTATGAGCAAAAGATGCTATCTTAATGCAAAGGATGCAAAGGGAGGGGGATATGATTTACATGTTCAAAGATATGATCTTTAACAACAATATACCAAGTCCCAAGCAAATATATAGTAATATGTAAAGCAAGGAGGAAATATATCACATATATACAAGTATAATGCAAGATAAAGGGGATGAGAGGTTACCAATGGTGGTGACCTCTTTCTCTTTGGAGTTCGCCTAGGGAAGGGACCAACTTTTGGAGGCTTCAAGGAGGAGGGAGGTGGCTCTTGGCACTCTCAGCTTACTGAATTTTCGTAGTGATATTTTGATAGAGTTTTGTGCTGAAAATTGTATTACAAAATGGGTAGAGGAGGCCTCTATTTATAGGCAGTCTGGAAAGAGCCAATGAAGCCGTGTGGCCTGGAGTTCTCTCCTAATGCAGTCGTGCGGCATTATCCCCAATGACTCAGCATCTTTCTAGAATCATGCAAGGTGGCCTTTCTAGAAGGGTTTTATATAAAAGGAAAACGTGGTTTTTTAATTCCAAGTAATCCCTTCATCCCTCGGAAGGTTCGGAACAGTTCCCGAATTGCTCCTGAACTTTAGAAAAGTCCGGGGAATTGCCAGAAAACTTAACCGGAAGGCATGAGCCAGATTTGGGTACTTACAGAAGCCCCTCAGCAATGTCACTTGCAGGGCGAGTGGGGTTGTCGATAGAAAAGGATCCTATCTGGCGAATGCCGGGATGGATTGGGTGACCAAAGTGGTCGAGTGGCTGAACCTTTGGAAGGCTACCTATGTATCCCGAGTGGGAGTCAAGCCATAATCATAGTTTGGAATCTACTGGGGAAAGGGGTGTCATATGTGACGAATTGGCTGAACTTAAAGTAGGCTACCTACGTGTCCCGGAGGAATCAAGCCAGGCCATAGTTCAAGAAAGATCCACTAAGGAATGGCAAAGAGAAACTAGTCTCTTGCTGGGGAAATAGAAGGGAAAGTGACCTAAGAGGTCAAGTGACTGATCCTACTGGGGATATGCTAGAAGTGACCGATGTGGTCGGATATCTGGACCTCTATGAGGGGCTACTTTGCCACTGAGGAGTGATGAATGACAAGGGGGCGACCAATGTGGTCTGATGGCTGGACCTTTTATGAAAGGCTGCCTCACCACTGAGGAGTGATGATAGAAGAGGGTGACCACTGCGGTCGGATGGCTGGACCTTTATGAAAGGATACCTACGTATCCCGGAGGAATCAAGCCTTGGTCGTAGTTCAAGCATCACTAGATAGTTAGGAACGATGTCTAGGATCCTTGAGGTTTTAACAATTAATGGAAGTTGTCACCTGGTTGAGAATTAATGGAGGTTGTCACCATATTGACAATTAATGGAGGTTGTCACCTGATTGAGACTAAAGCTTACGTCACTATCGAGGAGATAGAGGTAGCTAAAGTTTGGAAAACTTGAGCGTACTTCACTATCTGTGATAAAGGTAGCTTAAGTTTGGAAAACTTGAGCGTACTTCTCAATCTTTTGATAGAGGTAGCTAAAGTTTGGAGAACTTGAGCGTACTTCTCAATCTGTGATAGAGGTAGCTAAAGTTGGGAAAACTTGAGCGTACTTCACTATCTGTGATAGAGGTAGCTAAAGTTGGGAAAACTTGAGCGTACTTTACTATCTGTGATAGAGGTAGCTAAAGTTTGGAGAACTTGAGCGTACTTCTCAATCTATGATAGAGGTAGCTGATGTTTGGAAAAACTTGAGTGTACTTCTCAATCCCTTTCAAATCAGAGATAGAGGTAGCTAAAGTTTGGAAAAACTTGAGCGTACTTCTCAATCTCTTTCGAATCAGAGATAGAGGTAGCTAAAGTTTGGGAGAACTTGAGCGTACTTCTCAATCTATGATAGAGGTAGCTGAAGTTTGGAAAAACTTGAGCGTACTTCTCAATCCCTTTCGAATCAGAGATAGAGGTAGATGAAGTTTGGAAAAACTTGAGCGTACTTCTCAATCCCTTTCGAATCAGAGATAGAGGTAGCTGAAGTTTGGAAAAACTTGAGCGTACTTCTCAATCCCTTTCGAATCAGAGATAGAGGTAGCTAAAGTTTGAACTTCGACAATTCGGAGGTTGTCACCTAGCGTAATTCCGTTATAACGGAAGTAACGGAGGCGACTGGGGAGAGAAATTGATTCTTCTAGGAGATAATGGATATACTTGGGATCACAGCGTTACTCTAGTTAAGAAATAACGGGAGTTGTATGCCCAAGTGGAAAGTCCAGGGGCATAAGTGTAATTTTCTGCTCAGGGTAAAAGAAGTCGCCCGGCATGAGACGGGGGCAAAAGAGACCGCACGGCTAGAAGTTTATTTTTTCAGGATTATTTAAAACAGGATTTGAACGGGCATTGGGCACCATTGCCGCCCTCTGCTGCCGAGGAATAGGGCTGCCTCGATGGACTGCTTCTCCTTTGCTCTTGAGGTATTCTCACCTTCTTTCCTTTCTCTTATCCTTTCTGTCTTTGAGACTTTATGAGAGAAAATGACCCTTTTATGTTTTGAACATGCAGGTCTGGTTTTGTGAGGTGATCAGGTTCTTTCCGTGGAACCAGCAGAGTGATTCTACCATCTTCCCTGCTATGATCCGTTGGAGGGGAGATGCTAGAGACAGGTTTACAGGGAAGACCCGGATCACCTTTGACTACAAGATGGTGAGACCGGTCATCAACAGGGATGGGCATGATGGAGTTGACTTCTACCCTTGGGGGAGATGCCCGGAGGTTCTGCTAGGGGATGCCGTGGAGGCGACTAGACAGAGGCGGTGGTTGACCAGGCTTACTTGCGATATCATTTATCTGGGGGACCGCTTTTCCAGGCAGCATGGCCATATCCCTCCATTGGATTCCATTACTCCTCTCGATCCTCCAGCACGGATGCTGCAGCCCAGGGATTGGTCGGCGGATGATATAGCGAGGTATCAGGCAGGCGTGGCAGCTGAGGAGTATTTTGATCTGGCTACCCCATATGCTACCTTTGTGGAACAGCAATTGAGGATGCCACAGAAGCTAGTGAAGCTGGCTGTTACTCAGGGGTATGGGGAAGCCGAACCTACTGACCCGCCGATGCCTCCTGCTCACCTTTCTTATGTGGTCAATGGGGTACCGAGGAGGTTCAGGATACCTGTCCCTAACACGAGGGAGCCCCAGTATACTCTGCCGCCTGACAGCACTGTGAGTACACTTTAGGGTCTTTTCCCTTTTTCAGATTTCTTTGCTTTTTACGATTCCGAGATTTTTATGAGATTTTCTTCCCTTTTTCTCAGGTTCTAGCTCGCACTTATGATGGCTTGGTCAGGCAGAACAGGGGCTGGAAGGATGTGTGCCGGTCCCTTGTGAAGAAGCTCGCTTGCGCTTCAAAGGCTGCAGCGAACGTGCAGGAGCCTGTGCGCAAAAGGAGGCACGTAGGGAGCACGACATCCACCTCATCGGCTTTAGAGTACTCTTCTAGTGCCCTGCCTCGGGGATAGGGACCTAATGTCGGTATCCTGGAACAGCTAGCCGAGTACGAGCATGTGAATGTCCATCTTTCTGATGTGAGAGACAGCGAGGATTTGATGAGAGACCCTAGCTTCTACGAGCTGAGTAGTGACGACGAGGGGTCGGAGGCCTAGGAGGTCCTTAGGGTTGATCTATTAGGAAGGAAACAAACAATGAACAATTTTATGCACATTTTGTTTATTTTTTGCTTTATTTGGGCGCCGATGGGGCGAAAACAATGTATTACTGTTTTATTTGCTTTCCTAATTTATGCTTTATGAATTTGCATATTGCTTGAGCCTCGGGGCAGTTTTTTGCTTGGAATTAAGGCTGAAACTGGGCCAAAATGATTTGTGATGACACATAACTGCATGGTTGGTGTTTGGATATGCTTTTGCACAGGTTTTTGTTGGAAAAGTGGGGTGAAAACTCCCTTTGGGCAGAAACTTGGGTTGCTGCAAATTCTTTTCTGCAGATGGCAAATGAGGCCGTGCGGTCTGGTCCTGGGAGCAAATGAGGCCGTGTGGCTTACGGTTACATGCAGATGGTTTTTCAAAATAAAACCAAGGCTTGGCCATTTCATTTCATTTTCACCCTAGACTTGTCCCAGCTGTTCCCAGAGCATATTTTTGACCTAAAGACATCAACTTTGATCAACTTGCAATGGAGAAACCTGTCAGATTGCAAAAGGGGAAAAGAGACCGTTTTCTGTCCGATCTTCAATCTTGGGTGAGATATAACTTTCAATCTCACAAGGGGTTGTTCGATACTACCTTCAAGATCAAATCTTTATGGCATTTGAAGGATCTCTCGCCCGATTGGAACCTTTTGAGGGCAGCAGCAAAGTTTTGGGACGTCCGTAGACACATTTACTGCTTTTCTTACAATGAGATTGTCCCAACCTATCAAGACTTCCGAGCCTTGATTGGGGGGTCCAGAAATTGAAGCTATGTCGATTCCTCTGATCGAAGACGTGCCGGTGGCGGCAAAGTTGGCATCTTTTCTGCAGATATCTCTGGGAGAGGCTGAGGGGATTATGATAGCTCCAGACAGGATTGACCTTTCTGATATCCCGGGCAGGTTTAGGTCTCCGGATATGGCTATGACCACGGTGGCTATGGATGCTTTTATCCTCTGCGTATTCTCGTCTCTGTTCACTGCTGAGTCCGTGGGGATTTGTCATGGTGGCCTCTTAGACATGGTTAGGGATTGCAGGGCTGGGAAGGATATTATCCCACTGGTTTTGGGTGAGACCCTTCATGGCATTGAAAGGATGGCTAGGGGAGACTATTTCATGAGGTCTGGGAGCCCGACTGTGTTGACTTTATGGTTGCAGGAGAGGCTCGGGGTTTGCCAGGGGCTTTTCCAACTCAGTGCCCTTGGGTGATTTCTCGGAGGGGTTCACCTAGGCAGCAGGACCAGGGTGACTGGGAGCTGATGATGGCTAGGTTATCCACTTCGGATATTCGCTGGTGGGTACCTCACTGGAGGTTGCAGACCCGAAGGACGTTTCAGGAGTCCTATGTGGTGAGGGTTCTAGGGTTTTGTTGGTCATCCTTCTACATACCCTGCTTGGTATCCAGGCAGTTTGGGGCCCTACAGGAGCTGTTGGGCGATTGGGAGGACATCCGTACCATGGAGGTGGTGCCATTAGACATGAGGGATCCAACCAGCTTCTCATTCTTCTCGAGGGCTTGGACATACACTGTTTTTCCACCCAGGGCCATTCTCAAGAGCAGGAAGAGTACCATCTTGACTACGGCCTACTTGGATTGGTATGAGAGGGAGATGGGAGCGACTCAGGTCATATTGGGAGAGAGACGTCGGGCCTTATTGGGGGCTGACTACGACTCGAGTAGGACTCTGAGGGAGACTGAAGCTAAGGTGAGTCGCCATAACCAGTCGGGTGACCTTATCAGGGATATGGAGGCTCGATACAAGAGACTATCCGGAGTCGCTCCCTTGACTGAGGCTCAAAGGGAGGAAGTGAGGACTCGTGCCCGTATTGAGAGGGCACTTATTGACACAGGTTTGATGGAGGCTTCAGTGAGGATACCTGAGGTCGGGATGAGGGAGACCGACATCATAGAGAAGAAGAGAAAGAACACTCGACGAGGTCGAGGTAAAGGGAAGAAGACCAAAGAAGACTCAGTGAATGACAGCTGATAGATCTTTTCTTAGGATTCCCTTATTGCCATTTGCAAACACAGTAGTTTATTAGGCATTTTATTGTATCTTAGATCTTTGTAGCAGGTTAGCAGAGTCAAGAGTAGACCGTGCTTGAACTCATCAAGAAGTTTTTAACTTGTATTTAACAAAGATATGATCTTAGAAATTAATCAAGACACATTTCATGGAAATTTCAGATGTCTTATTGATTACTTAGGACCCGTTTTATGAAAACATGATTGCCCTTTATTATTTATTGTTTAGACCGAACCATATATGGCTACCTACGTTCCCCTTTTACAAGAAAGACTAAGGGGCTCAGGTCTTCGTAGTTCATTCTGGTGAACTATCAGGATTAGGTCTTTTGGCCCTTTTTTCTTTTTTTTTTTTTATTTATTTATTTTTTTTTTTTTTTTGTGTGCAGCCCTGTTTTTTGCCTAGACCACCCCTTTTTTGGGTTTTTAGCCTAGCTGGGCATTACTCTTTTTGCACTAAGATTTTTTTCTTTTTTTATGTGCAACCCTATTTTTTGCCTAGACCGCCCTTTTTGGGTTTTTCCGCCTAGCTGGGTATTACTCTTTTTGCACTAAGATTTTTTTTATTATTATTATATTTTTTTTTCTTTTTTTTTCAGACATAGTACCTTCGGAGCTTATCGCCGTTGACTGGGTGGACAAAGGGATTGCCATCCAGGTCTGCAAGCTTCATGTCTCCTCCTGATAGTATCTTCTGTACCACATACGGGCCGATCCAAATGGGTTCCCATTTTCCCAGGGGGTTATCTCTGGTAGGGGGCTTTACTTTCAGAACCAAGTCACCTTCTTTGATGTCCCTGGCCTTGACTTTCTTATCGAATGCTCTGGCCATTCGCCTCTGGTAGGCTCGGGTGTGTTCCATGGCCTTGAGCCTTCTTTCATCGAGCAGGGCCAACTCATCATGCCGGCTACATAGCCATTCTACTTCGTTGACACTGTTTTCCAGGAGGACCCTTAATGACGGGATTTCCAACTCCACTGGTAACACTGCTTCCATCCCGTAGGTTAGGGCAAAGGGAGTTTCTCCCGTAGCTGTTCTGACAGACGTTCTGTAGCCCCAGAGTGCTAGGTGCAACTTCTCAGGCCAATCACGACCACGGGTGGCCATTTTCCGGATGATCCGTTCGAGCGACTTATTAGCAGCTTCCACGGCTCCGTTAGTCTGAGGTCTGTATGGGGATGACTTGTGGCGAGTGATCCTGAATTCTGACAGTAACCTATCGCAGTCCCCTTCAAAGTGCGCCCATTATCAGAAATGATCTCATTGGGCACCCCATATCTACACATTATGTTTTCTTTGACAAACTGGGCCACTTTCCTGGAAGTGAGGACTTTGTAGGACTTGGCCTCTACCCACTTGGTGAAGTAGTCGACTGCCACTAACACAAATTCATGCCCATTGCTTCCTGCCGGGGCTATCTTTCCTATCACGTCAATACCCCAAGTTGTGAACGGCCAAGGAGTCGTCATGCAATACAGGTCGTGAGGCGGAAGATGGTTGAGGTTGGCAAACCGTTGGCATTTGTTGCACGCTCGGACATGCTGGACACAGTCTGTCTCCATGGAGATCCAGTAGTAACCCATTCTGAGGATTACTTGCATCAAGGCTCTAGCATTCATATGAGGACCGCAGGGACCGTTGTGGAATTCGGTCATCAACTCTCTGGCCCTTTCTTGGGTGACACACAGGAGGAGTGGTCCCTGGTATCTCTTCTTGTACAGGTCGCCTCCTAAAATGACATAATGGGAGGCCAACCTTTTCAGGGCTTGCAAGCTTTTGGCTTTGATGCCTTCTTTCGGTCTACCTTCTTCATCTCTAAAGGCTGACTCTCCATCTTTGAGGAACTGGTAAATATGACTGTACCAGGGTTCCTTGATAGGCTCGGGTCCCAAGTCTACTTCACAACAGAAAGTCGGGGATTCTCTTCTACCCACTCTGAAGGGTTTTATCGCCTTTCCCTTGGGGATCTCTACCAGTGAGGCTAGAGTAGCTAAGGCATCTGTGAATCTGTTCTTTTCCCTTGGCAGGTAATGGAAGGTCACTTCTCTGAACTGCTCAGTCAACTCCTCCATATAGGCATGATACCGCTGAAGATTAGGATCCACAGTCTTCCACTTGTTGGAGACCTGGTTGATGATCAGGGCTGAGTCTCCATAAACTTCGAGCTCCTTGACATTCCTCTCTAAGGCAGCTTCTAAACCAGCGATGCAGGCTTCATACTCGGCAACATTGTTTATGGCAGGGAAGTTCAACTTGATGGCAATTGGCATGTGCTCATCTTTTGGGTCGACCAGTAGCATCCCTACGCCATTTCCTCTCTTGTTAGCAGCCCCGTCAAAGAAAAGCTGCCATCGGCTTTCAGGCTCGACTACAAAGATCCCTTCATCTGGGAATTGGGGTTCAGGCCCGCGGTCCTCATTACTGGGGAAGTTTGCCAGATGGTCTGACAACGCTTGACCCTTGATAGCCTTTCTGGTCACATATTTGATGTCATACTCAGCTAAGAAGAAGGACCACTTTGCTAGACGCATCGAGAGGGAAAGTTTATTAAAGATGTACTTGATGGGGTCCATTTTCGAGACCAAGTTCACAGGGTGGGCTTGCATGTAGTGCTTCAGCTTACCGACTACCTGCACTACCCCGCACAAGTCTTTTCACATGTTGAGTAATTGAGCTCACTTCCCTGCAGCTTTTGGTTGACAAAGTAAATGGCATTCTCTACCCGAGAGTCTTTCTTCTCTTGAGCAAGCATAGCCCCAACTGCCGTATCAGTGACAGTGAGATAGAGCAGAAGAGGTTTCTGTCTATGTGGGGGGCATAGCACCGGATGATGTACTAAGTACGCCTTGATTTGGTCAAAGGCATCCTGGCATTCCTCGGTCCATTCCGTGTCTACATTCTTCTTCATGAGCTTGAAGATGGGCTCGCACATAGTGGTCAACTGGTTGATGAAGCGGCTGATATACTACAGTTTGCCCATAAAGCTTTTGACTTCTGTCTGGGTTCGAGGTGGCCTCATGTTCATAATGGCTTTGATCTTTCGGGGGTCGACTTCGATACCTCATTCCGTGACCATATACCCGAGCACTTTTCCCCTTGTCACTCCAAAGTTGCCTTTAGCAAGATTTAGTCTCATGGAATGTTGTCTCAGCCTCTCAAAGAACTTTCGTAGATCAACAAAATGCTGTCTGTCTTTGCCTTTGGAGTGGATTATCATGTCGTCAACGTAGACCTCAATCTCCTTGTGGATCATGTCATGAAAAAGCGCGGTCGCTGCCCTCTGATAAGTAGCCTCGGCATTCTTGAGCCCAAATGGCATCACTGTATAGCAGTATATTCCCCACGGTGTGGTGAAGGCTGTCTTTTCTTGGTCTTCCTCGGCCATCTTGATCTGGTTGTAGCCTGCAAAGCCATCAATGAAGGATTTTACTTCGTAGTTGGCAGTGGAGTCCACCAGAATGTCTATGTTTGGCAAGGGGTAATCGTCTTTGGGGTTGGCTTTGTTCAGATCCCAGAAATCTACACAGCAGCGCTGAAATTGTTATTAACTTGTTTTGATTAGTTAATATCATCATTTATTAAAGATGCAATGAGATGATTTTTTAGGAAGGTCGGACCTTTTATTGAAAGCGTGAAGACTGTACATTGTTGATCAAAGATTCACAATCGTCGGGCGTAAGGCCGTCAAAAGACTCAAAAGATGTGAATACACAGACAACAAGACTCGAAGCTAGACTATAGGCGACGAGGGATTGGACCAGGCTTCATTACTCTCGGATGGCTGTAGCTCTAGAGGGAGTGGTCTTTGGTTCGGGTGGCCAATCTTCCCTTGGCATGAGTCCGGAAAGTAGCTTGCATGCGGTTCGATTTCAAACCCAGTTGCGGAGGTTTTTGGCTGCTCCCACGATGATGTCCCTCCATTAGTGTTGCCACCGAGTCCTTGGGGGTTTTTGATGATAGAAGTCGGCGAGGGCTACTTCTAGGAGGGCGAAGCATTCGGCGATTCGGAGTGGATTCTTGCGATGTTGATCACTTTCATAGAATCTGCTTCTTTATGCAGGATCTTTGCTTGGACGACGTTTACAATGATACGATTCGAGCGGACATGCTATATCTCCTTCCACGATTAAGCCTTGGAGGTTGCGCCATTGTTCGTCCGGGTCGGACACCGGAATGTTGAATTGAACTAAGGCTGTGATGGCTGTCCCCGTAAGATCCGAGAGTGTCGGCTAGAGGGTTGTCTTGTACCGGGGATCGGTGATGAGCCGGTTGCAAGAGGGTTTTCGGCGAAGTAAGGGTCTACTCCTCGATCAATCTCCATTAGGGCACCCATCTCTTGATCCTCTCTCAAGCATTCTTCACGATCGCATATATCGAGTTATCATCCCTGACCCATGAGTTCTTCCATTTCCGGCTCGTCGCGGCTTAGAGCGTGGATGTAAGGATCCACTTCGTAGCGGGACGGGGTAGGAGAATCATGCGGAGAAGAGTATTCGGTCATGTCGGGACCTTCTTACGGGTCGTAAGCTTCTTTGGCCAAGCACTTGCCATTACTGCTGCTTCCGCGGATCACTTCGATCGCTCCATTGGCATTGATGAATTTCACGCATTGGTGAAGAGTAGATGATCTTGCTTTCATCGATGTATCCAAGGTCGTCCCAACAAAGCGAGAGAAGGTTGGTTTGATTTCCACGACTTGGAACTCTCTGGAAGGCTCCGGTTGTACGTCGAATTGGATCCTTAGATTGATGACTCCTACGATTGGTCGTGCGGTGGAATCGTAGGCTCGGATTACCGAGGTGAAGGCCTTATCGAGAGAACGATCGATGCGGAGTCGTTTCGGTGTGCTCAAAGCGATGATGTTGGCTGCGGAGCCGTTATCAATCAAGACGTTCGGGAGGAAGAACATCTCTATTTTTATGAGGATGAGGAGGGCTTCGTTGTGCCGATTCTCACATATTGGCAAGTCATCGTCTGCGAAGGCTAAACCGCTTCCCGTGCTACCGTTTGACTCGGTCTCTTAAGAACGTTCGATCCATCCATTTGTATGCCTTGGGTGGGGCAAAGATCGTAGGGAGACGGTGGCCCTTGGGCGTTCTTGTCGGAATTCCCGGTCACGAGATCTCTTGACTCACGGTTTCACGCTCCCGATCATAGCGGGACGCCCGCATCTTTGACGGTTTCGGAAATTGCGGGAGTGCTCTCGCTTGGAGTTTCGTCGAAGGCTATTGAGTTTACCACAATAGTTCGGGGGAATGGATTTCCGATGGTATTGGGACCACGAGGGCATTCCAATTTTCCCTCCTCAATGAGCCCTGGACCACTGCTTGAGCACGAAGCAATTGTCGGTGGTGTGGCCGGGGTAGTTGTGGAAGGCGCGGTGTTTGCTCATATCCTTGTTGGGCTTGAGAGTCTTCGGTTGGAAATTCTCGAGTGGTTTGAGAAGATTTCGCTTCACCCAAAGCCTCAAATACTTGACCCGAGGGCATTTCCGGGTTATCTAAATCTTTGGGCTGTGGGAAGCGAGGGGGTTGTTATTCTTTGGGGGTTTGCTTGATCGCGGTTTACTTGAGCTCCGTTACGAATGTAGTGCCTTTGTTCAGTTTGCTTCCTTTCCTTTGGTCGGAGCGGGAGTTGAAGTTGCCGGAGTTTGTTCGATAGCGGTAAGATGAGGCGGGGTTCTTTGTTGCCTTTTGAAGACTCGAGTCTTTTCAAACTTTGTCCGGCGTTGACCATGGCACGGAGATCCGGGTAGAAATGGTGGGCGATCAAGGTTCTCAAAGATGGCTTGAGGCGGGAATGGAAGATGTCCATCTGCTCTTCTTTGGAAAGCGGATCCATTATCTCGCTTAGGTTCCAGTTCCATCTTTTGTAGAACTCGCCCCTTTGGTTCGTCATCCTTTTGTTCGGAAGCTTGCGGGTCATGACGGTTTGTTTCCCATTCAAGATTGGCGCGGTACTTCTCCGGGGAAGATTTCAAGATCGATCCCACGTGGAGCGGTTTTACGCCTTCACATTGAGGAACCACCTTAGTGCTTTGTGGATTTGAGGGAATGCTTTGAAAATGATGCGCCATCTGTTGAGGGGTTGCCCCTTTGGCTCTCATACCCGGGACGTAGGTGTCGATGTGGGTTTTGGGCATTACATTCCGTCAAACTTTTCCATTTAGGCATCCTGAACTTTGGAGGGAGAGGGACCACTTTGTTCGGGTCGGTAGGCGGGAGGGAGTCCTTAGAGAACTAGCTAGCTTGCCTTGCATGTCTTTCATTTGTTCGATCGGCCAAGCCATGTGAGGATCGGTATGCGAGGTGGGTTACCGTTTTAGGGACGGAAACCGAAGATGGAGGTGGATTGGGTGATGGGATCGCCATTCGGGAGTCTTGGGGAGGTAGTTGAGTGTATACCAACCCATACCACCTGGGGTGTTGAAGTTGAGGGCGTGATTGCCGAGGTCCGCTAAGGGTTGTGTTTGGGAGGCTGGGGAAACGATTCGTTAGCCCCAATTGGCGAGACTAGCGGTGGCAAAGCTGGAGATGTCGGGATATCCGCTCGGGATGCACGTCCCACAGTAAGAATGGGGACTTTTGATTGTGGTTGCGAGGCTCGTATAGAGGCAAAGGATTGAATCTGGGGGATACCGAGATGCATTGGGATGCGGCGGAGCGAGCACGTATGTGTCTTTGTTGGTGCGAGCTTGATGTGCGAGGCGGGAAGCGGCTGTCTTGAGGCGGGCATGTCGGAGTTGCTTGGCCCGATGCTGAGGGAGCTTTGAGCGGAAGGCTGCTTTGCGTTCTTTGGGATCTCGTAGCTTGGCGGAGGCGGGACTGTGATAGCTTTGAGAAACCGGGGAGCCGGTATATCTTCGTCCTCTATGAGAACAAAGGTTCCGTTGGGTTGGGGAAGCTGCATTGTTCCTCGAAGACGCAAGGTGTCGGCGATCCGGGCTTGTTGTTCCTCTTGGCGCTTCTTGATGGTTTCGAAGGCTCGCGGCACCTCCTCCATTGTCTGGAGGTTCCTTAGTGGCGGGGTTTCGTTTCCCTCACTGTTATACATTGATCCCGTCATAGGGGAGTATCGGACGGTGCGGACCGTTGAAGCTGGAAGGGCTATCGGACCTTGTGACCTCGATGCGAAAAGGCGGCTTCCGGGATTCTCAACCACTCTCGGTTATTTGGAGGGGTGACGGGCAAGGTTTAGACACGGGAATGGCCTAACGGGATAAAAGGGGAAAGCTCACGTGGCATGCGGTTTAGTTTCTTTTATTTTTTGATTTTTTTTTGTTGTTTTAATTTACTTAAAACGTGTTTTCTCGAGAATCCTAGGTAGGTTGGAAAAGATTGCTCTTCTTTTTCGCAACTATGCTAGATCTGGGTCGATGGAGACCATACGTGCGGCTATAAGCCCCTCATTTTGCACACTGTATTTCGACATCCCGGGGTGGGCGGCCCCGGGCGAGGGTCCTATAGTGCAAGCGGTTTCCACCGGCCTAAAGAAAAATCGAACCTAAGGACCGAGCACTGTCATGTTCGTTTTGATGCGTTAGCCATGTGAATAGTGAACCGAGCCGGCCCTTGAGTCAAGATCGGGTCAAGAGTTTGGCATGACCTCTCTTTACCTTGCTTGCGCAAGGGATACGTGACGTTAGGCGTTGGGTGGGTCATATTGTCATGGCCGACGTATCAAGGCGTGATGACATGGTGTCATGTGAGCATGGATGTATATCCGGGACGGAACATCGTGCAGGTGTAGCTTCGGAAATCAAGATCGGAGTCAAGATTTTAGCATGACCTTTCATCGCTTTGCTTGCGCAAGGGATCTTGAGTTCCGAGCCTTGACTCGAAAATGGCCGGCATGGTATATGTATCCAGTGTATGACACGAACCGGTAAAACCAACCGAGTCCTGGACGAGTGTGACTCAAGACTCAAACGTGCGGGGTTGACGCTTGGCTAGGATGGGATGTTTGGAATGATCCCGTGCGCGTCTAAGAGGCCTAGGAAGACCAAACGGATCGCAACCGAGACCACTCCGGGTTGAGGGTTGTAGTGTGCGGTGTATCCGAGGCGGCCGGTGCGCGTAGCGTGCGGTGTAACCGAGCGGCAGTGTGAGTAGAGTGCGGTGTAACCAAGGCGGCCGGTGCGCGTAGTGTGCGGACTCTAAAATTCTTTTTCTGAGTAAAACAGAAGTTTTTGAAGAATTTTAAATGTATGCACAGATGTATATTGATGCATTTTTTTTTGTATTTTTTTTTTTTGTAAAATAAAAAAAAATAAAAAAGTAAAGCACGTGCACACACACATAACAGTTAAAGGAAGGGGTAAAATGAAAGTTTGACCCTCATTGGCCTTGGTTACGGTCACAATGTTGGACAACCATGTCGGATATTTGATGACCCTGATGAATCCTACCCGCAGTAGCTTCTCAATCTCTTCTTTAACATGTAGAGACCATTCTGGCTTGATCTTCCTCAGTTTCTGCTTTACTAGCTTAGCATCTGGTGCTAGAGGGATTCTGTGCTCTACTATCGAACTGTCTAGCCCCGGCATATCCTTGTATGACCATGCAAAGACGTCCACATATTCTCTGAGCAGATTAACCGATCTGTGCGTTCAACCCCCTGGAAGAAGTTTCCAATCTGTGTCTCTTTAGGTTCCTCGAAAGTACCCAAGTTAACACTTGTCAAAACCTCCTCGGCAGCTTGGGCCCGGTTTTCCTCTTTGTCTGTAACCTGCTTAAAGATTTCTTGGATGTATTGTTCATTTAGTGTGTTTGCATCTTGTTCAAATGATTCATTATTAACTGTTGTTAAGTTTTGAGTTAATTTATCATTTGTTAAGTTGGCAATAAGGGGATACTCAGAAAGATCTGTCATTTCATTCAAAGCAAGAGGAAAGATGACATTGATTACATATTCATAATCCTCAGGCGTGAGGCCTTTGGATGACTCAGGGGACTGGAATTCAAAGATTCCTGACTCAACTGACTCTTGACCCTACTGACTCTGGACCCTACACTACTTATTGACTCGAAGTGTTCGACGCGGGTTGGACTGGGGTTTACTCTTTCCTGCTTTTGCCCTGGGGAGTAGCAGTCTTGTCAGCATTGAAACTTCAAACTGATCGAAAACTTGCCGGAAATCATTGGTAGGCCGGTACCTTGGAAAGATGGTGAGGGGAGCTAAAGTAGCCTGATGCAATCTTTCTGCGAGCTCGTCTGTGACAACTGGACTCATTGACTGGAGGGTCTGGCTCATCTTGTCAATACACTGCTGATAAGTCATATTCTCCTTACTGATCTTTGATATCACAACTTTGTCAGTATAGCTAACGGGAGGGTTGGCCTGGATAATGCTGATGAAGTCTTCTTCAGGAGAGACTTTGATCCTTCCTTGATTGGCCACATATTCTATAGGCTCTCTGTATTCTGTTTCTAAATCTGCTAGCTTCTCATTGAACTTTACGATGGCAACAAATTTAGAACTCTCTGCCTCAAGAGGGTCACTTACAATAGGGGCATCAGGCTGGACTGTGTTTTGAATGACGGGTTCCTTGGTAGGTTCTTTGGCATAACTGACGTAATAGTCAAACTTGCCTGAAGGCTCCCCTAAAGTTCCCACGCTCTTGTCCCCAGTTTCGTACCTTTCCTTTAATTTCTGTTGCATGGACTTCCTCTTCTTCTTCTTTCTTGAAGGAGCATCCTTATTAATCCATTCTTGATACTCATACTCCAGACAGTCCTCACAATCACATACATCATACCAGATGTGGGGCCTGGGTTGAACTGGGATGGCCTCTCCGACTACTTGGTCATTACCATTGTTGATTACCACGTTGGCCATTTTGACACTGGAAAGCTGAGACTTGAAGATTGTGATGGGTTATATGAGACCTCTGTGCTGACAAACTGCTGTCCCGGTGTTCTCACCCAATTCTTTCTTACTGCGGGAAAGGGGATAGGAGAGGTTTAGACTCGGGGTAAGTGTTTAGGCTGAAGGCTCAAGCAATATGCAAATTAAGAATCTTCCAGTTTACTTAAAACGATGTCTTTTATTAATTTCTATTTGGTTGGAAAAGGGTTCCTTTTCCAACCAAATAGAAATTAATAATAGACACCTTCTTTTAGAACCAAATCACCTTCTTTGATGTCCCTGGCCTTGACTTTCTTATCGAATGCTCTGGCCATTCGCCTCTGGTAGGCTCGGGTGTGTTCCATGGCCTTGAGCCTTCTTTCATCGAGCAGGGCCAACTCATCATGCCGGCTACGTAGCCATTCTACTTCATTGACACTGTTTTCCAGGAGGACCCTTAATGACGGGATTTCCAACTCCACTGGTAACACTGCTTCCATCCCGTAGGTTAGGGCAAAGGGAGTTTCTCCCGTAGCTGAATAGTCAGACGTTCTGTAGCCCCAGAGTGCTAGGTGCAACTTCTCAGGCCAATCACGACCACGGGTGGCCATTTTCCGGATGATCCGTTCGAGCGTCTTATTAGCAGCTTCCACGGCTCCGTTAGTCTGAGGTCTGTATGGGGATGACTTGTGGCGAGTGATCCTGAATTCTGACAGTAACCTATCGCAATCCCCTTCAAAGTGCGCCCATTATCAGAAATGATCTCATTGGGCACCCCATATCTACACATTATGTTTTCTTTGACAAACTGGGCCACTTTCCTGGAAGTGAGGACTTTGTAGGACTTGGCCTCTACCCACTTGGTGAAGTAGTCGACTGCCACTAACACAAATTCATGCCCATTGCTTCCTGCCGAGGCTATCTTTCCTATCACGTCAATACCCCAAGTTGCGAACGGCCAAGGAGTCGTCATGCAATACAGGTCGTGAGGCGGAAGATGGTTGAGGTTGGCAAACCATTGGCATTTGTCGCACGCTCGGACATGCTGGACACAGTCTGTCTCTATAGAGATCCAGTAGTAACCCATTCTGAGGATTACTTGCATCAAGGCTCTAGCATTCATATGAGGACCGCAGGGACCGTTGTGGACTTCGGTCATCAACTATCTGGCCCTTTCTTGGGTGACACACAGGAGGAGTGGTCCCTGGTATCTCTTCTTGTACAGGTCGCCTCCTAAAATGACATAATGGGAGGCCAACCTTTTCAGGGCTTGCAAGCTTTTGGCTTTGATGCCTTCTTTTGGTCTACCTTCTTCATCTCTAAAGGCTGACTCTCCATCTTTGAGGAACTGGTAATTCTGACTGTACCAGGGTTCCTTGATAGGCTCGGGTCCCAAGTCTACTTCTCAACAGAAAGTCGGGGATTCTCTTCTACCCACTCTGAAGGGTTTTATCGCCTTTCCCTCGGGGATCTCTACCAGTGAGGCTAGAGTAGCTAAGGCATCTGTGAATCTGTTCTTTTCCCTTGGCAGGTAATGGAAGGTCACTTCTCTGAACTGCTCAGTCAACTCCTCCATATAGGCATGATACCGCTGAAGATTAGGATCCACAGTCTTCCACTTGTTGGAGACACAGTTGATGATCGTGGCTGAGTCTCCATAAACTTCGAGCTCCTTGACATTCCTCTCTAAGGCAGCTTCTAAACCAGCGATGCAGGCTTCATACTCGGCAACATTGTTCGTGGCAGGGAAGTTCAACTTGATGGCAATTGGCATGTGCTCATCTTTTGGGTCGACCAGTAGCATCCCTACGCCATTTCCTCTCTTGTTAGCGGCCTCTGTCAAAGAAAAGGCGCCATCGGCTTTCGAGGCTCGACTACAAAGATCCCTTCATCTGGGAATTGGGGTTCAGGCCCGCGGTCCTCAT
Source organism: Adenophora triphylla var. japonica (assembly GCA_022495995.1). Lineage (NCBI taxonomy): Eukaryota > Viridiplantae > Streptophyta > Magnoliopsida > Asterales > Campanulaceae > Adenophora > Adenophora triphylla. The sequence continues at coordinate 85,606 of JAFEMH010003085.1, forward strand.
TACTGGGGAAGTTTGCCAGATGGTCTGACAACGCTTGACCCTTGATAGCCTTTCTGGTCACATATTTGATGTCATACTCAGCTAAGAAGAAGGACCACTTTGCTAGACGCATCGAGAGGGAAAGTTTATTAAAGATGTACTTGATGGGGTCCATTTTCGAGACCAAGTTCACAGGGTGGGCTTGCATGTAGTGCTTCAGCTTACCGACTACCCAGACCAGTCCTGCACAAGTCTTTTCACATGTTGAGTAATTGAGCTCACTTCCCTGCAGCTTTTGGTTGACAAAATAAATGGCATTCTCTACCCGAGAGTCTTTCTTCTCTTGAGCAAGCATAGCCCCAAGCTTGCCGTATCGGTGACAGTGAGATAGAGCAGAAGAGGTTTCTGTCTATGTGGGGGGCATAGCACCGGATGATGTACTAAGTACGCCTTGATTTGGTCAAAGGCATCCTGGCATTCCTCGGTCCATTCCGTGTCTACATTCTTCTTCATGAGCTTGAAGATGGGCTCGCACATAGTGGTCAACTGGTTGTGCAAGCGGGCGATATACTACAGTTTGCCCATAAAGCTTTTGACTTCTGTCTGGGTTCGAGGTGGCCTCATGTTCATAATGGCTTTGATCTTTCGGGGGTCGACTTCGATACCTCATTCCGTGACCATATACCCGAGCACTTTTCCCCTTGTCACTCCAAAGCTGCCTTTAGCAAGGTTTAGTCTCATGGAATGTTGTCTCAGCCTCTCAAAGAACTTTCGTAGGTCAACAAAATGCTGTCTGTCTTTGCCTTTGGAGTGGATTATCATGTCGTCAACGTAGACCTCAATCTCCTTGTGGATCATGTCATGAAAAAGCGCGGTCGCTGCCCTCTGATAAGTAGCCCCAGCATTCTTGAGCCCAAATGGCATCACTGTATAGCAGTATGTTCCCCACGGTGTGGTGAAGGCTGTCTTTTCTTGGTCTTCCTCGGCCATCTTGATCTGGTTGTATCCTGCAAAGCCATCAATGAAGGATTTTACTTCGTAGTTGGCAGTGGAGTCCACCAGAATGTCTATGTTTGGCAAGGGGTAATCGTCTTTGGGGTTGGCTTTGTTCAGATCCCGGAAATCTACACAGCAGCGCACCTTCCCAATTGCCTTGGTTACGGTCACAATGTTGGACAACCATGTCGGATATTTGATGACCCTGATGAATCCTACCCGCAGTAGCTTCTCAATCTCTTCTTTAACATGTAGAGACCATTCTGGCTTGATCTTCCTCAGTTTCTGCTTTACTAGCTTAGCATCTGGTGCTAGAGGGATTCTGTGCTCTACTATCGAACTGTCTAGCCCCGGCATATCCTTGTATGACCATGCAAAGACGTCCACATATTCTCTGAGCAGATTAACCAGTCTGTCCCGTTCAACCCCCTGGAAGAAGTTTCCAATCTGTGTCTCTTTAGGTTCCTCGAAAGTACCCAAGTTAACACTTGTCAAAACCTCCTCGGCAGCTTGGGCCCGGTTTTCCTCTTTAATACGTAACTTTTGCTTAAAGATTTCTTGGATGTATTGTTCATTTAGTGTGTTTGCATCTTGTTCAAATGATTCATTATTAAGCTCGTTGTTAAGTTTTGAGTTAATTTATCATTTTGTTAAGTTGGCAATAAGGGGATACTCGAAAGATCTGTCATTTCATTCAAAGCAAGAGGAAAGATGACATTGATTACATATTCATAATCCTCGGGCGTGAGGCCTTTGGATGACTCGGGGGCTGGAATTCAAAGATTCTGACTCAGCGACTCTTGACCCTGCGACTCTGGACCCTACACTACTTATTGACTCGAAGTGTTCGACGCGGGTTGGACTGGGGTTTACTCTTTCCTGCTTTTGCCACTGGGAGTAGCGATCTTGTCGGCATTGAAACTTCAAAGCGATCGAAAACTTGCCGGAAATCATTGGTAGGCCGGTACCTTGGAAAGATGGTGAGGGGAGCTAAAGTAGCTGATGCAATCTTCTACTGCGAGCTCGTCTGTGACAAGCTGGACTCATTGGCGGAGAGTGCGGCTCATCTTGTCAATACAACTGGCGATAAGTCATATTCTCCTTGCGATCTTTGATATCACAACTTTGTCGAGTATAGCTAACGGGAGGGTTGGCACGGATAATCTTTGATGAAGTCTTCTTCGGGAGAGACTTTGATCCTTCCTTGATTGGCCACATATTCTATAGGCTCTACGTATTACATTTCTAAATCTGCTAGCTTCTCATTGAACTTTACGATGGCAACAAATTTAGAACTCTCTGCCTCAAGAGGGTCACTTACAATAGGGGCATCAGGCTGGACTGTGTTTTGAATGACGGGTTCCTTGGTAGGTTCTTTGGCATAGCGCGTAATAGTCAAACTTGCCTGAAGGCTCCCCTAAAGTTCCCACGCTCTTGTCCCCAGTTTCGTACCTTTCCTTTAATTTCTGTTGCATGGACTTCCTCTTCTTCTTCTTTCTTGAAGGAGCATCCTCATTAATCCATTCTTGATACTCATACTCCAGACAGTCCTCACAATCACATACATCATACCGGATGTGGGGCACAGGTTGAAGCAGGATGGCCTCTCCAGACTACTTGGTCATTACCATTGTTGATTACCACGTTGGCCATTTTGACCTTTGGAAAGCTGAGACTTGAAGATTGTGATGGGTTATATGAGACCTCTGTCTTGACAAAGCTGCTGTCCGGTGTTCTCACCCAATTCTTCCTTACTGCGGAAAAGGGGATAGGAGAGGTTTAGACTCGGGGTAAGTGTTTAGGTTGAAGGCTCAAGCAATATGAAAATTAAGAATCTTCCAGTTTACTTAAAACGATGTCTTTTATTAATTTCTATTTGGTTGGAAAAGGGTTCCTTTTCCAACCAAACAGAAATTAATAAAAGACACCTTCTTTTAGAACCAAATCACCTTCTTTGATGTCCCTGGCCTTGACTTTCTTATCGAATGCTCTGGCCATTCGCCTCTGGTAGGCTCGGGTGTGTTCCATGGCCTTGAGCCTTCTTTTATCGAGCAGGGCCAACTCATCATGCCGGCTACGTAGCCATTCTACTTCATTGACACTGTTTTCCAGGAGGACCCTTAATGACGGGATTTCCAACTCCACTGGTAACACTGCTTCCATCCCGTAGGTTAGGGCAAAGGGAGTTTCTCCCGTAGCTGAATAGTCAGACGTTCTGTAGCCCCAGAGTGCTAGGTGCAACTTCTCAGGCCAATCACGACCACGGGTGACCATTTTCCGGATGATCCGTTCGAGCATCTTATTAGCAGCTTCCACGGCTCCGTTAGTCTGAGGTCTGTATGGGGATGACTTGTGGCGAGTGATCCTGAATTCTGACAGTAACCTATCGCAGTCCCCTTCAAAGTGCGCCCATTATCAGAAATGATCTCATTGGGCACCCCATATCTACACATTATGTTTTCTTTGACAAACTGGGCCACTTTCCGGGAAGTGAGGACTATGTAGGACTTGGCCTCTACCCACTTGGTGAAGTAGTCGACTGCCACTAACACAAATTCATGCCCATTGCTTCCTGCCGAGGCTATCTTTCCTATCACGTCAATACCCCAAGTTGCGAACGGCCAAGGAGTCGTCATGCAATACAGGTCGTGAGGCGGAAGATGGTTGAGGTTGGCAAACCATTGGCATTTGTCGCACGCTCGGACATGCTGGACACGGTCTGTCTCCATGGAGATCCAGTAGTAACCCATTCTGAGGATTACTTGCATCAAGGCTCTAGCATTCATATGAGGACCGCAGGGACCGTTGTGGACTTCAGTCATCAACTCTCTGGCCCTTTCTTGGGTGACACACAGGAGGAGTGGTCCCTGGTATCTCTTCTTGTACAGGTCGCCTCCTAAAATGACATAATGGGAGGCCAACCTTTTCAGGGCTTGCAAGCTTTTGGCTTTGATGCCTTCTTTCGGTCTACCTTCTTCATCTCTAAAGGCTGACTCTCCATCTTTGAGGAACTGGTAAATCTGACTGTACCAGGGTTCCTTGATAGGCTCGGGTCCCAAGTCTACTTCACAACAGAAAGTCGGGGATTCTCTTCTACCCACTCTGAAGGGTTTTATCGCCTTTCCCTCGGGGATCTCTACCAGTGAGGCTAGAGTAGCTAAGGCATCTGTGAATCTGTTCTTTTCCCTTGGCAGGTAATGGAAGGTCACTTCTACGGGCGCTCGATCCAACTCCTCCATATAGGCATGATACCGCTGAAGATTAGGATCCACAGTCTTCCACTTGTTGGAGACCTGGTTAATGATCAGGGCTGAGTCTCCATAAACTTCGAATCCTTGACATTCCTCTCTAAGGCAGCTTCTAAACCAGCGATGCAGGCTTCATACACGGTAACATTGTTCATGGCAGGGAAGTTCAACTTGATGGCAATTGGCATGTGCTCATCTTTTGGGTCGACCAGTAGCATCCCTACGCCATTTCCTCTCTTGTTAGCAGCCCCGTCAAAGAAAAGCTCCCATCGGCTTTCAGGCTCGACTACAAAGATCCCTTCATCTGGGAATTGGGGTTCAGGCCTGCGGTCCTCATTACTGGGGAAGTTTGCCAGATGGTCTGACAACGCTTGACCCTTGATAGCCTTTCTGGTCACATATTTGATGTCATACTCAGCTAAGAAGAAGGACCACTTTGCTAGACGCATCGAGAGGGAAAGTTTATTAAAGATGTACTTGATGGGGTCCATTTTCGAGACCAAGTTCACAGGGTGGGCTTGCATGTAGTGCTTCAGCTTACCGACTACCCAGACCAGTCCTGCACAAGTCTTTTCACATGTTGAGTAATTGAGCTCACTTCCCTGTAGCTTCCGGTTTACAAAGTAAATGGCATTCTCTACCCGAGAGTCTTTCTTCTCTTGAGCAAGCATAGCCCCAACTGCCGTATCAGTGACAGTGAGATAGAGCAGAAGAGGTTTCTGTCTATGTCGGGGGCATAGCACCGGATGATGTACTAAGTACGCCTTGATTTGGTCAAAGGCATCCTGGCATTCCTCGGTCCATTCTGTGTCTACATTCTTCTTCATGAGCTTGAAGATGGGCTCGCACATAGTGGTCAGGCGGATTGTGAGCGGTGATATACTACAGTTTGCCCATAAAGCTTTTGACTTCTGTCTGGGTTCGAGGTGGCCTCATGTTCATATTGGCTTTGATCTTTCGGGGGTCGACTTCGATACCTCGTTCCATGACCATATACCCGAGCACTTTTCCCCTTGTAACTCCAAAGATGCCTTTAGCAAGGTTTAGTCTCATGGAATGTTGTCTCAGCCTCTCAAAGAACTTTCGTAGGTCAACAAAATGCTGTCTGTCTTTGCCTTTGGAGTTGATTATCATGTCATCAACGTAGACCTCAATCTCCTTGTGGATCATGTCATGAAAAAGCGCGGTCGCTGCCCTCTGATAAGTAGCCCCAGCATTCTTGAGCCCAAATGGCATCACTATATAGCAGTATGTTCCCCACGGTGTGGTGAAGGCTGTCTTTTCTTGGTCTTCCTTGGCCATCTTGATCTGGTTGTAGCCTGCAAAGCCATCAACGAAGGATTTTACTTCGTAGTTGGCAGTGGAGTACACCAGAATGTCTATATTTGGCAAGGGGTAATCGTCTTTGGGGTTGGCTTTGTTCAGATCCCGGAAATCTACACAGCAGCGCACCTTCCCATTGGCCTTGGTTACGGTCACAATGTTGGAAAACCATGTCGGATATTTGATGACTCTGATGAATCCTACCCGCAGTAGCTTCTCAATCTCTTCTTTAACCTGTAGAGACCATTCTGGCTTGATCTTCCTCAGTTTCTGCTTTACTGGCTTAGCATCTGGTGCTAGAGGGATTCTGTGCTCTACTATCGAACTGTCTAGCCCCGGTATATCCTTGTATGACCATGCAAAGACGTCCACATATTCTCTGAGCAGATTAACCAGTCTGTCCCGTTCAACCCCCTGGAAGAAGTTTCCAATATGTGTCTCTTTTGGTTCCTCGAAAGTACCCAAGTTAACACTTGTCAAAACCTCCTCGGCAGCTTGGGCCCGGTTTTCCTCTTTGTCTGTAACCTGCTTAAAGATTTCTTTGATGTATTGTTCATTTAGTGTGTTTGCATCTTGTTCAAATGATTCATTATTAACTGTTGTTAAGTTTTGAGTTAATTTATCATTTGTAAGTTGGCAATAAGGGGATACTCAAAAAGATCTGTCATTTCATTCAAAGCAAGAGGAAAGATGACATTGATTACATATTCATAATCCTCAGGCGTGAGGCCTTTGGATGACTCAGGGGACTGGAATTCAAAGATTCCTGACTCAAATGACTCTTGACCCTACTGACTCTGGACCCTACACTACTTATTGACTCGAAGTGTTCGACGCGGGTTGGACTGGGGTTTACTCTTTCCTGCTTTTGCCCTGGGGAGTAGCAGTCTTGTCAGCATTGAAACTTCAAACTGATCGAAAACTTGCCAGAAATCATTGGTAGGCCGGTACCTTGGAAAGATGGTGAGGGGAGCTAAAGTAGCCTGATGCAATCTTTCTGCGAGCTAGTCTGTGACAACTGGACTCATTGACTGGAGGGTCTGGCTCATCTTGTCAATACACTGTTGATAAGTCATATTCTCCTTACTGATCTTTGATATCACAACTTTGTCAGTATAGCCAACGGGAGGGTTGGCCTGGATAATGCTGATGAAGTCTTCTTCAGGAGAGACTTTGATCCTTCCTTGATTGGCCACATATTCTATAGGCTCTCTGTATTCTGTTTCTAAATCTGCTAGCTTCTCATTGAACTTTATGATGGCAACAAATTTAGAACTCTCTGCCTCAAGAGGGTCACTGACAATAGGGGCATCAGGCTGGACTGTGTTTTGAATGACGGGTTCCTTGGTAGGTTCTTTGGCATAACTGACGTAATAGTCAAACTTGCCTGAAGGCTCCCCTAAAGTTCCCACGCTCTTGTCCCCAGTTTCGTACTTTTCCTTTAATTTCTGTTGCATGGACTTCCTCTTCTTCTTCTTTCTTGAAGGAGCATCCTCATTAATCCATGCTTGATACTCATACTCCAGACAGTCCTCACAATCACATACATCATACCAGATGTGGGGCCTGGGTTGAACTGGGATGGCCTCTCCGACTACTTGGTCATTACCATTGTTGATTACCACGTTGGCCATTTGACCTTTGGAAAATTTGAGACTTGAAGATTGTGATGGGTTATATGAGACCTCTGTGCTGACAAACTGCTGTCCCGGTGTTCTCACCCAATTCTTTCTTACTGCGGGAAAGGGGATAGGAGAGGTTTAGACTCGGGGTAAGTGTTTAGGCTGAAGGCTCAAGCAATATGCAAATTAAGAATCTTCCAGTTTACTTAAAACGGTGTCTTTTATTAATTTCTACTTACTGCGGGAAAGGGGATAGGAGAGGTTCTGCCCTTCTTTTTCGCAACTACTCTAGATCCTGGATCAGTGGGCTCCGTCACTACGTCTATAAGCCCCTCGTATTTCACCTGTATTTCGACCTCCCAGGGTGGACAGCCCCGGGCGAGGGTCCTATAGGGCACGCGGATCCCACCGACCGAGAGAGAAGAATGCTCCTAACGGGTCTAGCGGGTCATAGGAACTTTTAACGCACGAGCGATGCGGATTATAGTCAAGGCAATACCGGGAAAGTCTCGTCTTTCAGCCTTAACGGAATTTCGGCAGAGTTTCGCTTGCGCGAATGACGTTTTTGACTTTTCGGTAATGTCCGAGAAGATAATAGGCATGGGTCGGGCGGTAAAAGCCGGATGACACAGTGTCACAATGAACTTCACTGCATACGCAGTGCGTGAGTCAAAGTCGAAGTCAATGCCGGGTCAAGATCTTGCCAATTTTTCCTTGTCGGAATTTTGGCAGAGCTCCGCTTGCGCGAAAGATCTTTGGATTTTTTGGCACGGACTCGGTCTCGACTCTTACGCATCCCGTGCGAGTCAAGGTCAAAGTCAATGCCGGAGTCAAGATTCTACCAATTTTTCCTTGTCGGAATTTTGGCAGAACTCCGCTTGCGCGAAGGACCTTGAATTCCGTTATGGACTAAGGCTTGACCTTTACGGGGATATGCAACTGGGCTATATGACACGGACTCGACCAAAAACCAACCAAAAGTCACAGTTTTTTGAAACGTGTGACACGGACTGTGCATTGGTCGACACTGGCTGCCATGGGGAGTTTGGGGTGATTCCGTGCGCGCCCGGGAGCATCGTAAGGCTGTCCGTGACTGCAACTGAACAACCACCCCGGGTTTAAAGGGACGTGCATGCAAAGTGTACAGGATATATAAGGTGCGCGTAGTGTGCGGTCTCCTAAAAAATGTTCCTTTTTGAGTTAAAACAGAGATTTTCAGAAATGTGTTTTAAAAGGAATGATTTTTCGGGACGGGGGAAAAATGCAACAGTTAAGGCACGTAAATTTTCTGGGAGCCCCGGTCAGTCTTGGAACTGAATAGCCCCAAGCTGCCAAGGCTGCCAGATTAACCTCAATTTTGTCCTGGTGGAATTGCCAATGAGGCCGCCCGGCTGGAATCCGAGGCGGATTAAGCCGTGCGGCTGCATGGATCAATTTTCCAGGTTCCAATCCTTTGCAGTTTCAGGTTGCTCCCCGAACATTTTAGGCACCTTTCAGCTTTCAGCAGGCTTCCTGTTCAGTTTCCAGAGTATGCACAATTCCCAAGATGCAATATGCAATGCAATGCAAAGAAAGAAAGCAAGCACGATAAATGGAATCCGCGACGGGAGGCTAACCCGCTCAAAGGAAAAAACTTTCTTTTATTTTTTTGAAAAGAGATACCGGTACGTGGGATTGTTAGACCACCGTTTATCCCAAGCCCCGGGTTAGGAAGCGATACAGGAAGGTTAGTGGTTTCCACCTATATACCGGGTATCATTTTATTTTGAAAATAAAAGCTTTTCTCCTTTGGGATGTCCCCAGCGGAGTCGCCAAACTGTGAATGTGGTGCCCAAATTACTTTTTTTATTTGTGTCATTTGGATTCACTTGAGTTTGAAAACATCCGGTTTAATTTGAAAAACGGAGTCGCCACGCCATTTTGATTTCCTCAAAACTTTGAAAAAAAGAATTTAGGGTTCGGAGGTTAACTCCTTGGGAAGAACGGATCGTCGTTCACCCAAGGTGCCTTGCCGAAGCAAGTCTCCCAAGATTCCATTTTCGTGCTTGCTTGTGTGCTTTCTTGTGTGCATGTGTTGAAAAGAGGGGGGGGTGTTCCAAGTTGTCTTCCGAACGTATAAACCATTTAGTTGGTTATCGCTCGGGATTCCTTGGATTTTTATGTGTTCGGGACTTTGATCCCATCCTCATCTTGGACTTGTGATCATCACTATTTGACCTTGGGTCATGTGTGATCGAGAGAAGGACTCTCTTTTATGGTCCAAGAGTGAGGTTCTTTAGAAAGGAGTGTCCTTAGCCCATCAATCCTACACCTTGAGACGATTGAGCTTGTGTAGGGACTACTATACTCGTCTCAAGTGATAATCGGAGATATAGGGTTCAAGGTTTATCCCTTTCTAAAGAGATTGTGGCACCTTTAATGGAAGAAACGATGTAAAGATAGGATCTTTACACCGGTCCGCTCCAAGAGATGCATCCAAATACCAATGGGGGACTAGGGGAAGGGTATAAAGATTGGATCTTTATGCTCTTCCTATGCTTTTCGTGCCTTAGGAAGGTCACTAAGCAATCCTAGGAAAGAGAGATCCAATCATGAGTGACATGAAGGATGCATTCTATACCTAAAATGACATTTTTAATGGAAAAGATGACATTTTGCATGCAAAGGATGCTATTGGTTTGCAAAGGATGCTTTTTGATGTTAAAGAAATGATCTTTAATGCAAAGGATGCATCTTTATGTGTAAAGATCGCATTTATATGCAAAGGATGCATAAAGATGTCATTTTGAAAGCAAAGGATGCTACTTTGATGTTAAAGAGATGATTTTTAATGCAAAGTATGCATTTTTATGTATGAAAATGAGTTCTAGGTGCAAAGGATGCGATTTTTAATGTAAAGGAATCATTTTTAAGAGCAAGGGATGCAACTTTTATGTAAAAAAGAGATTTTTAGGTGCAAAGGATGCACCTTTAATGCAAAGACTACATTTTTATGAGCAAAAGATACTATCTTAATGCAAAGGATACAAAGGGAGGGGGATATGATTTACATGTTCAAAGATATGATCTTTAACAACAATATACCAAGTCCCAAGCAAATATATAGTAATATGTAAAGCAAGGAGCAAATATATCACATATATACAAGTATAATGCAAGATAAAGGGGATGAGAGGTTACCAATGGTGGTGACCTCTTTCTCTTTGGAGTTCGCCTAGGGAAGGGACCAACTTTTGGAGGCTTCAAGGAGGAGGGAGGTGGCTCTTGGCACTCTCAGCTTACTGAATTTTCGTAGTGATATTTTGATAGAGTTTTTGTGCTGAAAATTGTATTACAAAATGGGTAGAGGAGGCCTCTATTTATAGGCAGTCTGGAAAGAGCCAATGAAGCCATGCGGCCTGGAGTTCTCTCCTAATGCATCCGTGCGGCATTATCCCCAATGACTCAGCATCTTTCTAGAATCATGCAAGGTGGCCTTTCTAGAAGGGTTTTTTATAAAAGGAAAATGTGGTTTTTTAATTCCAAGTAATCCCTTCATCCCTCGGAAGGTTCGGAACAGTTCCCGAATTGCTCCTGAACTTTAGGAAAGTCCGGGGAATTGCCTGAAAACTTAACCGGAAGGCATTAGCCAGATTTGGGTACTTACAGCAGGGTAACTGCCAAAGGGTCTCACGCTACTGCTTCTGGTCTTCGTGGATGCCGGAGGGTCTCATACCACTGGGTGTTGGTGCAGGGTAGCTGCCAAAGGGTCTCACGCTACTGTTGCTTCTGCTGGGGATAGGTGTAGCTGTCGGGGGACTCATGCTACTGTCATTGGGGGCTTACTGGCTCTGTCAAGTGCGGGACGGTCTTTGTTGATGGTTGGTTGGCTTTGGAGTCTTGAGCTTTGCTTGATAGGACGGGGCTTTTGCTTGCTAGGGAGCGGGCTTTTGCTGGTGCTTTGGCGGCGAGGCCACTGATCTTGGTGCGCCTTACTGGGGAGACTAAAATAGATACGGACTCTTTTGTCTCGGTTTTGGCTTAGGGCCAGTCTTCGAGGGTTGATGAGGCTCAGTTGATCATTGTACCTGCGTGGGAAACAACACTCCAAGCACTACATCTAACTATGCTATTCTGTTAGCAAAGATTAAACTATGTTAGCTTGTTTGCACGAGTTTGTCTATTCTAGGAAAGAGGTGCAATTATTGTATCAAAAGTTTTACTTTGCCGGGTTTGTACATGAGATGCTGGGTTCTGTATCGGGTGAGTGTGTATAGGGGTACATATGGTGGGGGCCCTCTCCCGTGCATTTACATGTGGATGTAGGAGGGGTATCGCAGTAACAACGTGTCGGAGAATGTTCTGGGGGTAGACTTGCAGGAACTCTGGGATGTCTGATGCTAACCGTGTGTGTCGCCCGACATGCTGTGTCAGCTGGACAGGTTGTGTCGCACGACAGGACGAAGCTCGTAATAGGTCCCTCTTAAAATCAGCTCAGGCTTCACTTGCAGACACTGCCCTTTCAGTAGGAGGAACCCAGCAGCCTTAGCTTGTCAGACAAGCAATTTTGTGGCCAAGATTGGAACTTTCAACTGCCATGGAGCATTACAACAAAGATGTAGCTTCTCGGGAGTATAAATTTCATCAAGATTTCCTTGAAATTTCACATTATCACCGGAGACATCATAGGGGACTCATTGATGGGAGGTATGGTATGCCGTGTCTTTGGTCGTTGAAGGACTGGAGGATTGACTGGGAGTTGATTCAGGCTGCATCCTGCTTTTGGGATTCGGAGCAACACGTCTTTACTCTGTCATATAATGATCTGACACCCACTATAGAGGACTTCAGGGCATTGACTGGCCTGAGTGGGTCGATTACTGTAGCATTCCTACGGGACAGTCGATCGATTGTGGAGCAGCTATCAGACTTCCTGCGTTTGCCATCGGACCAGGTGCCATCAATGATTCTGGGTGGTGAGTTCATAGACTTGACTCGGATGGCTAGATTGCGCTTATCCAGTCCTGAGCTGTTCGATCTTTCCACATCTCTGGACATGTTTATGCTTTTTAGCTTGTCGGCTCTTTATTTCTGTGGGTACATCGGAGTTTGTCCGGGCACACTGTTGGAGATCGTCGGGCAACTCAGAGGCGACCGAGGTGTGGATCTTCGTCAAATCTGTTCTGGGCAGGGGGAATCGGACATTGTACCCTTGCTATTGGTTGAGACTTATCATGGCCTTGATAGGCTAGCAGGGGGATCAGGCTTCATGGGTGCGGGCAGCCCTAGTTTATTGTCATTGTGGCTTTATGAGAGGCTACGCTTGATCATGCCACTTCCAGCGGGTCAAATTGCTATGCCTTGGGTGACGGGGCAATGCAGAGTGCTGAGGGATACGGCCACTGACAGCTGGCAGAGGAGATTGATGCGATACGGGACAGCTGATCTGAACTTCTGGATTCCCGGGTGGAGGTTACAGACCATGAGGGACATTCAGGATGGGTCAGTGGTAGTCCGGCTGCCAGGCTTGCACGTATCTTCATTCTGTATCCCATCATTGGTGAGTAGGCAGTATAGGTACCCTCAACAGATTGTCCGAGCTTTGAGGGAGAGGTTGACGACTGATGCTGTCCCGATGGCTATGACCGAGCCACAGACTATGCAGTTTTTCAGCAAATCCTTTCTGGAGGGTTTCTTTCCCACTCGTACACTTCTTCGGCAGTCCAGAGGGATTACATTCTTGACCATGAAGTATTTTATCTGGTACGAGGAGCAGCAGGGTCCTGTGCAGTTGGCAATAGAGGCTCGCCGTAGGTAATATTTAGGAGCAGCTACGCGACCAGCCGATCTTTCAGAGATACAGAGGCCCACGGGAATCCAGATAATGTTATCGGCGATGCTGCTGAGGACTATCGGAGGTAAGAGATCCGGTGAGCTGCTCTGAGGGATGATCCAGAAGTGGTAGCTCGCCGAGAGGCCTTGAAACAAGAGAGGATTGCTAGGGCTGCTTTGAGGGAGACTGGTCTGATCGAGTCACCGACACGCGTTATACCTGAGCTGGGACGAGCTCAAACCAACTTGTTTGACATTCCTAGGCCAAGGACCTCCCAGGGACCGAGGAAAAGGAAGAACAGAGATGCGAGTTCGGGAGCGGGAACGAGCTTCTAGACACTTTTTTGAGAGATAGGAGACTCTATTTTTTTTGTACTTTGAGAGAGAGATTTATTTGTATGGAACATGAGTATCCCTTGATTACTTTAATGCAGACGAAATAGATGTTAGCACTTTGAAATTCATTGCTTCTTTTTTATTCGCAGCAAGTTAGTTGAGTCAAAAGCAGGTCGTGCTTGAACTCATCAACAAGAATATTAACTCAAAATGAACCTTTGAAGCCTTGGAACTGTAATCAAAACACATTTTGGTAGGCTTTTGAGGTTTTGCAGCGTTTTAGACCGAACCACAAGTAGCTGCCTACGTTCCCCTTTTGTAAAGATAACTAAGGGGCTCAGGTCTCCGTAGTTCGACTCAATCAACTTTTGTATTTAAAGAAAGGGGAAGACAGAAGGGGGACATGGTTCAACCCTATTTTTTACCTAGACCACCCTTTTTTTAGGGTTTTCAGCCTGGCTGGGTATATTCTTTTAGCACCGGGCGCGTCCCTTATTTTTACATGGACTGCCTTTTGAGAGGTTTTCAGTCTCATCTGGGACAATTTTTATTGCGCCTCTATTTTCATTTCTTTTCTTTTTTTTTTATTCTCTTTTTTTATTTTTATTTTTATACAGAGGGGGGGAAAAGATTCGATCACACGTAATACCGCCGCAACTTGTCGCCGTTGACGGGGTGCAGGAATGGGTTGCCATCTAAATCTGTTAGTTGCATCGCTCCTCCGGAGAATATTTTTTTCACCAGAAAGGGTCCGACCCAAACAGGCGCCCATTTGCCCAATGCGCTGTTCTGATTTGCGGGCTTCATCTTGAGAACCAGATCACCAACCTTGATGTCCCTGGGCTTCACTCTTTTGTCAAAAGCACGGGCCATTCTCTTCTGATATGCCCGGTTATGCTCCATGGCCTTTAATCTGCGTTCGTCTAACAGTGCCAATTCGTTGTACTGACTTTGGAGCCATTCAATCTCATTTACCTCATTCTCGAGCAATACCCTGAGGGATGGAATTTCTAGCTCAATGGGCATGACAGCCTCCATTCCGTAGGTCAAAGCATATGGAGTTGCATCGGTAGCAGTCCGAATTGAAGTGTGGTATCCCCACAATGCTAAATGCAGCTTCCCCAGCCAATCCCTTCCTCGCTCGGCCATCTTCTTTATGATTCTCTCCAGGTTCTTATTGGTAGCCTCAACAGCGCCATTCGTCTGCGGTCTGTATGGTGAAGACTTGTGGCGCTTGACCCTGTATTTAGTAAGCAGATGATCGGTCTCTCCCTCGAAGTGGGTTCCATTGTCAGAAATGATCTCATTCGGGACTCCATAGCGGCAAAAGATTTGTTCTTTTATGAAGCGAGCTACCTTCTTAGCTGTGAGCACTTTGTAGGATGCGGCTTCCACCTACTTTGTGAAGTAATCTACCGCAACCAAAACAAATGAGTATCCATTGCTCCCGGGTGGAGTTATTTTCCCGATGACATCGATCCCCCACGTTGCAAAGAGCCAAGGAGTTGTCATACAATATAGATCATGAGGAGGGATGTGGTTTAGGTTGGAGAACCGCTGGCATTTATCTCAAGTCCACACAAATTGAATACAATCAGTCTCCATAGTAATCCAGAAGTAGCCTAGTCTGATAATGCTATGCATAAGGGATCGTGCATTCATATGAGGTCCGCAGGCGCCGTTGTGAACATCTTCCATTACTCTTTGAGCTTTTTTTTTGCTGATACAGAGCAGGAGTGGGCAACCTTCCCTTTTCTTCCATAATTCATAGCCAAGTATGAAGTACTGAGCCGATAGCCTTTTCAAAGCTTGCAGACTCTTGGTATGAATGCCTTTTAGGTCTCCTTCTTTATCAACGAGGAAAGATGCCTCACCATACTTGAGATATTGGAAGATCTGGTTGTACCACGGCTCATTGACGGTTTCGATCTCAATTTCACAACAATATGCAGGATTTTCTCGCCTACCAACCTTGAACGGTTTGATTGACTTTCCTTTTGGGATTTCCACCAAAGAGGCCAGAGTAGCTAGGGCAACTGGCCCCTTTTCAAATTCTAACATAGCCACTACCTCGCTATCAGAGGCAAAGTCAATCATATCACTGGGATCTTCAGCAATAACAAAACCTTCGGCAGGTATCTCCTTCGTGAACATGCCACTTGCGGATTCTGACAGCCCCTGCTCCTTGAACAAATCTGCTAAATCACCACCAATGTCTACAGGGTCTGCCCCACAGATTTTATGCATGACGGGCTCATCCAGAGCAAGCTTCTCAAACTGGTTGACATAATCAGGCCCCCAGAAATGGTAGTTGTTCTCAAATGTAGCGGTGACACCCGGCCTTCTAGGCATACTAACGAGCATTTCCTTTACCGGGTTTTGACTGTTGGCAAACCTCCGAATAGTTCTCATCCTTTCTTCCACTTGGCTCAGCTTCGGCTCCAGGCAAACAAACATTTCCCCATCCTCCTTGACAAAGTGTCTGTTCAAAGACCAGTTGTATGGGCGCATGTCAGGCCTCTTGTACTTCTTACTAGCAGCTGAGGTCATCCTTTCTTTAAACGCTTCAGTCTTATCGTACGCTTTGTCTTCTCCCATCACGACATACCCCAGGCCTTGCCTGTTTTTCTTGGCTTCTGGCATCACAAGCTTACAGGGTCCCTGTTGACGCTTCCCTAGCCCCAGGCCTGGGATGTAACTCATGCCTCTCATCATTTTCAGCACAGGGGGAATCTTGTCGGAGGAGGTTGTCAAATCTATAGTGCAGACCTGCCCTTTAGGCTTTTCTATCGTGAAACCACTGAGCATCAGGTTCTCTTGGTCAAGTTTGATTTCCATCACCGGCATGGTATTGGTGCTGGTCTCCCTAATAGTGACGCTATCGCCGTAAATGGTTGTCAATACCCGTCTTGCACAAACTTCAAACACTGGTGGAGGGTGGAAGCTACTGCTCCAATTTTATGAATCCACGGCCTACCCAATAGCGCTGAGAACGTGACAAGGATGTCGATAACTTGAAACTATACTGCCATCTCCTTACTCCCAAATAACAGATTCAAAGAGATGATCCCTAACACTGCCCTGGATGTAGAATCATAAGCTTTTATGGTCTGGCTGGATGGTTTAAGGCTCTGTGCGTCAATGTCTAGCATACTCAACATTTTGGCAGGGAGTACATTCATGGCCGACCCATTATCTACCAACACATGGGGAATCCGACGTCCTTCCAGGGGTACAGTGATATGTAGAGACTCATTATGCTTCGAACCGTAAGCAGGCAGATCAAGGTCTGTAAAAGTAATGATGTTCCCATACTGTGCAGTTCCAATCAGCTGACAGGCCTCGTCTGGAGTAGCATTGACAGACACCTTGGTTTTGGACAGGGCCTCTTCCAACTTTAGCTTTTGGGGGTAGGAGGATGTAAGCAGAGACCATAAATAAATATCAGCCCGGGTCCTCTTTAACTGTGTCAAAATCGGGTCCTCGCGGGTTTCCTCACTTCCTGTTGATCTGTAGGGGTCTTGAGAGGCCTGGGGATTCGAGACCGCAATTCCTTTGCCTTTCCCAGATGGATCAGTACTATCCATTCCCAACATTCTTCCAGATCGAGTCAACAAATTAACCTCTTGATTATTCTCAACCACAAAGTTCTTGCTAGCCTCTTTGAGTTCTGCCAGCGTGAGCGGAACAGGATGAGTGTTGTATGGCCAAGCTGCCTGTCTTATCTCGTTCACCGACAATGGAGCCTCCACATTAGCTGCTATCCTGAGCTCCTCCAAAGAGATTGGGGATTTTCTAGGAGCCATAGAGGATATAGCGTTAATGACCAAACGCTCTTCGTACTCATCGTAATCAGCAGCATTATTCAAATCATACAAGTCATCAAGATACAAGACATAGCAGAAGTTATCTTTCATTTCATTGGAACAAGGGATTACATCAGTCACAACCTTATTACAATCATCACTAACATTTCCATTTACAGACTCCCCAAACTCTATTACATTGACAAAATAATCTTGATCAAAGTCGATGAGATTCACATTGTTACTAGGCAGAGGGTTGTTGAGGTCAGCCATGCCTTGTATTTATAGGCAGGCTAATGGGAAGGCTTATGTCGTCCGACAGGGGCAGTTAAACCGCCTTAGTGTCATCCCATGTCGGACGACAGTGTACATCATTTTGACATACTTGGGCCGAGTGGCTGGCAGGCCCAATGGGTTAGATGGGCTGTGGGATAATTGGACTTAATTTGCTTCTTTAGCAATTACATAAGCCCAAAAATCAATTAAAATGGACCCAAAACATGAGTTCGGGTCGGGGTACTCACAGAGCCCCTCGGCGACGTCACTTCCACGGGAAGTGGGGTCGTCGATAAAAATGAGAATCCCGAGTCGGACACGAACGGCAAGGAAAGAGATGACCAAGATGTTCAAGTGGCTGGACCTCTTATGAAGAGGATTCCTACGTATCCCGTGGGGGAATCAAGCCGAATCGTAGTTCGTTAAGGATGGGGTGCCAATGAAAGGCTACGAGTTTTGTACCCGAAAGTGACTGTTCCAAGGGGAGTCACCCCGAAGATGGGCGTTTGTACCCGAGATCGACTGTTCCAAGGGGAGTCACCCCGAGGATTTGACTTTTTTCTTTGGGAGTCACCCGCGAATTCGACTGTTTTGATAGGGAGTCAACCTGATGATTTGACTTTTTCTTTGGGAGTCACCCGCGAATATGACTTTTTTCTTTGGGAGTCACCCGCGAATATGACTTTTTTCTTTGGGAGTCACCCGCGAATTTGACTGTTTTGATGGGGAGTCACCCCGCGATTATGACTTTTTTCTTTGGGAGTCACCCGCGAATTTGACTGTTTTGATGGGGAGTCACCCCGATGATTTGACTTTTTCTTTGGGAGTCACCCGCGAATATGACTTTTTCTTTGGGAGTCACCCGCGAATATGACCTTTTTCTTTGGGAGTCACCCGCGAATATGACATTTTTCTTTGGGAGTCACCCCGATGATTTGACTTTTTCCTTTGGGAGTCACCCGCGAATATGACTTTTTTCTTTGGGAGTCACCTGCGAATTTTTACTGTGTGGGAAATCTGTACGGTCTTTCCGGACCGGGTAGTTTTATTTTCTGGGTTGGAAACTGTACGGTTTTCCAGACCGGGTAGTTTATAGCCATTTCGGGCTATTTTCTGTGTTGGAAACTGTACGGTTTTCCGGACCGGGTAGTTTATAGCCATTCCGGGCTATTTTCTGTGTTGGAAACTGTACGGTTTTCCGGACCGGGTAGTTTATAGCCATTCCGGGCTATTTTCTGTGTTGGAAACTGTACGGTTTTCCGGACCGGGTAGTTTATAGCCATTCCGGGCTATGTATCTTTGATAACTGAGAGAGGTGGGCATTTATACCCGAATGAATTGATGAATTTTGATGATAGGCAGCCAAGATAGGCTGACAGAATTGATCAGGGGCAAAAGGGGAAAATCACCCTTCTGGACCATGGATGTCGTCCGACAAGGGGAGTTTCCCAAGCTGTTTTAATTAAAACAGTAGGTCGTAAGACAGAACCACAAAAACAGTGTGCCGCCGAGTTCAGGAAGAGAAAGAGATAAAAAAATTTGAAAAATTCTTCCTCCAATTTTGATTCAAATCAAGAATTTGATAATGCCTCCGCGAGCCGAATCGAGAAGGAATGTGCAACAAGTCTTGTCCGAGAGGAGGAGACTCGTCGATCGTAACAAACGAAAGAGATTCCCCAAGGGAAACGGGCTTTATCCGGGCCTCAATTTTCATACTTCCACCATGGAACAGAAGGGGGTAAGTATTCTAAACCAACGACCCTTCCCTTTTCCTTTTTCGAAAATTGGATTTCTAGGGCTCTAGATAGAATTTGGGGGAAATCGCACCCAAAGAGGAATTGCATGCTTGGCATGAAATATATTTTTTTTGAAAATATTTTCTCTTTCTGTTCTTTTGAAAGAATTGGGTGATTTTTTGAAAAATGTACATGAATGAATGCACACATTGTTATGAGTATGATTTTGATACCTGTGTTGTGCTTACCTGCAGACTTTGCGGACCAAGGGGTCCCCTGAGGCGATTGCGACCATTTGGGGCCTTCTTCCTAGCTCTTCTGATTTGCCGGACAGTCCTAAAGGCCTGATTTTTGCTGCTGGTCTTGGACCATTCTTCACTGCCGTTGGAGACTTTGGTGACACGCCCAGGAGTGTGGAGCTGGTGCGGGCCTTCAGGCAGTATTGGTGGGACTCTACCCACACTTTCCATCTATCTTGGGGTGAGTTGACCATCACTCCCTATGACTTCACTGCTATCACCGGTCTGCAGTTCACGGGCAGGCCCATCTTTTCTGAGGACCCTGGTGTGCTGAGCCCAGACGCCATTAGAGCATTGACTGGACTGACCTTTCGCCTGAAGGGCAATGGGGTTCCTTCGGCAGACTTGCACTCAGCTTTGACGCATCAGTGCCGTCTCTTTTCTGAGGATGCCGCTACAGTTACGGCTGACCAGTTGGCGAGAGCCTTTATGCAGGCGGGTTTTCGATACCACGTTACGTAATGCCTCTACGACGGCATTAACTCTTTCTTTGGAGCCTCTTCGTGATTGGAGCCAGGTGTCCACTTTTCATGGGGCGAAAATTTGGTTTGGCCCAGGTGTATAGGGGCCTGGATGAGGTGAGCAGAGGCAGTGTGACCTCTTTGGACTTTTATCAGACTGTGCTGGAGGTACATTTTTTGTTTTTCGTACATTGACTGCTGCATTGGCTTTTCTGTCATCATTCTTTTACTGTTGCTGCACACTGAAAGCTTCTGTCTTTTATTTCAGGTGTGGGCTTATGAGGTGTTTGGTACATTATGCCAGATCATTCTTGAGAGGATTGCGGCTGATCTATTCCCTGCTATCCGCCGATGGACTTTTGGAGCGAGGGAGAGCCGGAGAGTGGACGGGGTGAAGCCCCGTAAGACGGCCTGCTACCATGACACCATGATTGCTTTGAGGGGTACCCCTGTTGGGTTGAGACTATTCCCCTGGCATGATAGGTATGGCGAGGATATGGTTGGTGATGTTGCCCTGGTGACCAGGACGAAGAGGCTTCTGATTGGCCTGGAGGGAGATGCCCTGTACTTGGGGGAGAGAGTCTGCAGGCAGCACGGTTATGGTGCGGCCGCTCGCGTTCCTCATGATCCTCCTGCGGGGATATGGCATATTCGGGCCCTGCCTGACTTGGAGCGGCTGCGGACCGGCATTGATGCTGCTGAGTTTTCTGATGGTGGGGATTATGCCCAGTTTGTCTTCACCCGATTGGTGACCCCTCAGGTTATGGCTGCCAGGAGGGCAGCGGGGATGCAGATACCGGCTGGGGGCATCATCCGCCGCTCTTCGTTTGACATGTCTGAGACTCATCCTCATCTGCGGCTTCCCAGCCTGGTGACGTTGTGCCTCCGAAGAAGAGGCCTAGGCCGACTTTGGCTCCTTCTGGTTCACAGGCGGGCGGTTCGAGTCAGCAGCCCCAGCCTGATGTCGATGACGGCGAGGACGACCCTTATCAGCCCCCTTTCTCCACCGTGCCCGAGTGGCATGGGTATTATACCGAGCCCCAGCCTTGGGCCCAGTACGAGGATGATGATTCAGACGGCGAGATCCATGAGGCACCGGAGGGTGGCGACGATGGCCAGGAGCAGAGCGGCTCCGAGGAGGAGGTGGGCAGTGTCCAGGACGACAGCGGCTCCGAGGAGGACGAGGAGGATGATTCCGGCGACGACTCTGAGTCGGAGTGACCACGACGGTCCCCTTTTTCCATGCTTTAACTCTTTTAGGAGAGAGAAGAAATGCATGCACTGTTTTTGTTCTTTTGGATTGTAAAAACAAATATTTGATTGCTTTTGTACTTTGACAACCAAAACATTGTTTATTTATGTATTTGGTAGCTTATATGCACGAGTTCGTCCCAAGAAAGGCAGGGTGTTTTTGCGGTTTTGTATGCATTGGGTGACATTTATGTGTCTGTGGGGGTGTTGGATGTGCCGGATCCTCTCCCGTGGGCTTGATGAGCGAGGGGGAGTGTTTATGTATGATTTTCTGATGTTTTAGACAGGTTTGGGTAGGTTTTTGAGCAAGCATTGGGCTGCTAGGGATTGCTTTGCGATTCTGTTCTTGGTGTTCACGATGGAACTCTCCATGTAGTCCGACACGAGGACTTCATGGAACCTCCATGTCGTGCGACAGGAGAGTGCAGGAACGAGGTTTCTTGATCGGCAAGCTGACACTTTATAAAAGCGGACTCGTAAACAACTCATTCCGGCGATCCACGACGGGCTTCAAATTTGCCTTCCACCTCAAAATTAGCCCCAAGATTCGATCTTTGGCCCAAAATGGAGCATTATAATGACAGATCTAGGATCAAAGAACGTCAATTTCATTCTGATCTCATAGATCTAACCCGCCATCACCATAGCAACAATAGGAGGGTTATCGACCAACGATATGGGTTGAGATGCATCTGGGCATTAAAGGAGTGGGCGGTAGATTGGAATCTCCTCTGGGTCGCATCCAGATACTGGGACTGTGAGAGGCATGTCTTCACCCTCTCGTATAATGATCTTACACCCACCATTGAAGAGTTCCGGGCACGGCCCAGGGAGGCGAGCTTATAGATGCGGTCTTTCCCCAGAGATCCACGACCCTTGGCGAGCTTGATTGGCCGATTTCTTGGGATTTCACACCGAGCGGTGGCGATCCGATTCTCGACACATCCTTTGTTGACACAGCCCGAGATAGCCCAATTGGTTGTATCGCATCCGGAGCTGTTTGACCCATCCACAGCTATGGACATTTTTATGCTGATTATGATTTCCCTGTACTGCTTTTGTGAGTACGATGGGGTGTGCTCCGGTTTACTACTGGGAGTCGTTAGACAGATGCGGGGTTCTCGAGGCACCACATTGGCTGATATTCGACCCGGGCGGGGAGAGAGAGATTTAGTTCCCCTTTTCTTTGGCGGAGACTTATCATGGGATGGACCAGGCGGCTAGAGGGTCATTGCACATGGGATGTGGCGGCCCAGTCTCTTGTCATTGTGGCTCTTTGAGCGGTTGAGACTCATCTCCCCATTACAGCAAAGGCGAGGCTGCGGCACCTTGGGTCATGCGGCGAGGCGAGTGGCTCGGAGGCTTCACGAGAGCTGGCGAGAGGCGATTGGCCGGGTATACTACCGCTGATATCCGATCTTGGGTTCTGGATGGAGGCTTGAGACCATGAGCGGCAGGCAGGATGACTCTGCTGTAGTGAGGCTGCCGGGATTACACTTCTCATCATTCAGTATCCCCTTGCTTGTTCAGAGGCAGTATGGATACCCACAGCAGGCTGTTGATGGCTTCAGAGAGCAGAGGGCCCAGGATATCATTCCTCTTGACATGACTGATGTCCAGACTCTCAGGTTCTTTGCCAGGGCCTTTTCAGGAGCAGCTTTTCCTGCTCACACACTAATACGGAAGACCCGAGGAATCACGTATCTGTCCACCATGTATCTTATTTGGTATGGGGAACAGATGGGACCAGTTCAGCACACCATCGAAGCATATTGCCGAGGGATCCGAGGAGGAGACCAATCTAGCCGGGAGCTACGCGATCTTTGAGAGCACGGCGGCCACGACAACGTGACCGATGATCCGGCAGCAGATTTTGAGAGACTCGTAGAGAGGAGAGCCAAGATGAGGGATGACCCTAAAGTTATGGCTCGGAGGACAGCTCTGAGAGAGGAGAGGGCTGCCCAGGCAGCACTGAGAGCTGCCGGATTGGTTGACTCACCAACTCGTATCATTCCTGAGCCGGGACGACGGGAGACATAGTTGTTTGGGATAGCTAAGCCAAAGACCTCCCGAGGACCGAGGAAGAGGAAGAAGAAGGGTGCTAGTTCGGGAGTGGGAACGAGTGACTAGGATTAGGTGACCTATCATTGTATCCCTTATTGCCGACACAGACAATTTAGATGTTCTTTTTAAAAGATATTATTTCTGCTAATGTTAATGAGTCGAGAGTAGACCGTGCTTGAACTCATCAATGAATGTATTAATGTGATGAAAGTTGAAATTACTTCAGAACTTAATCAAGACACATTTTGGTAATCACAAATACAACTGTTGACAGGATTTGGTGATTTTTATGATTTTTAGACCGAACCGCGAACGGATGCCTACGTTCCCCTTTGACAAAATGGACTAAGGGGCTCAGGTCTCCGTAGTTCGACCCCATTAACCTTGTGTTTAAGAAAGGGATAGATAGAAGGGGAATAAATGGTGCAACCCTGTTTTTTACCTAGATCGCCCGTTTTTAGGGTTTTCAGCCTAGCTGGGTATATTCTTTTAGCACCGAGCGCGCCCTTTGTTTTGCACGGACTGCCTTTTGAGAGGTTTTCAGTCTCGTCTGGGTACATTATTTTTGCGCTTTTGTTTGTTGTTTTTTATTTTCTTTTTCTTTTCTTTTTTTTTTCTTTTTTTAGAGGGGAAGACTCGATTCAGACGTAATAGCGGCGCAGTTTGTCGCCGTTCACCGGGTGCATGAAGGAATTACCATCCAAATCTGTCAACTTCATTGCTCCGCCAGAGAAGATCTCTTTTACCAGATACGGGCCTACCCAGATTGGAGCCCACTTGCCCAAAGGACTGAACTGATTCGGCAGCTTTTCTTTTAAGACCAAATCACCCACTTTAATGTCGCGGGGATTTACCTTCTTGTCAAAGGCCCTAGCCATGCGCTTCTGATAAGCCCGGATGTGTTCCATCGCCTTAAGCCTTCGCTCGTCTAGAAGAGCTAACTCGTCATGTCGACTCTGAAGCCAGTCTATTTCGTTGACTTCATTTTCAAGCAGGGCCCGTAGAGAGGGTATCTCTAACTCAATGGGTAAAACGGCATCCATTTCGTATGTCAAAGAGAACGGGGTTTCACCGGTGGCCGTTCTTACTGAAGTACGGTATCCCCAAAGCGCTAAGTGAAGCTTCTCAGGCCAATCCCGGCTCCTTTCAGCCATCTTCCGGATGATCCTTTCTAGGTTCTTGTTCGCGGCCTCGACAGCACCATTGGTTTGAGGGCGATAAGGGGATGATTTGTGTCGCTTGATTCTGAATTCTGCGAGCAGTTCGTCGGTGTGTCCCTCGAAGTGTGACCCGTTATGCAGAGATGATCTCATTTGGAACCCCGTATCGGCACAGAATGTTTTCTTTTATAAAACGGGCCACCTTTTTGGAGTTGAGGACTTTGTAGGACGCCGCTTCAACCCATTTGGTGAAGTAATCCACAGCGACCAACACGAACTCGTGCCCGTTACTGCCGGCAGGAGTTATCTTTCCAATAACGTCGATCCCCCAAGTTGCGAATGGCCAAGGAGTGCTCATACAGTAGAGATCATGGGGAGGTATATGGTTGAGATTGGAGAACCGGCGACACTTGTCGCGGAGTTCGCACAAGCGAATACGATCGGATCTCCATGGAGATCCAATAATAACCCATCTGAGTATCTTTTTTGAACATCAAGGCTCGGGCGTTCATATGTGGTCCACATGCGCCACCATGGACTTCTTCCATGACCTTTACGGCCTTAGACTTGCTAATGCGAGTAGAAGTGGCCCTCGGTGCCTTTTCTTCCATAAGTCATCCCCCGAGAATAACGTCTTGTGCGAGACAACCTTTTTAACGCTTGTAAACTCTTGGCGCGGAGACCTTCTTTTAGCCTACCATCCTCTTACGTCGGGAACGAGGCTTCGCCATGCTTAAGGTGCTTGAAAGATGCAGGCATTACCACAACTCATCGACCTTTTCTAGTTCGATCGACAACGGTATGCGGGGTTCTCGCGCCTCCCAATCTGAATGGTTTCTTGATTTTCCCTACGGAATTTCCACCAAAGAGGCCAAAGTGGCCAAGGCATCCGCGAACCTGTTCTTGTCCCGGGGTAGGTAGTGGAAAGTGACCTCCTTAAATTGGTCGATCAAGTCCTCCATGTAAGCATAGTACATTTGCAAGTACTGGTCCACAGTTCTCCACTTATTGGATACCTGATTGATGATTAGCTGAGAGTCTCCGTACACCTCCAGCTTTTTGACGTTTCGCTCCAAAGCCGCCTCGAGGCCGGCTATACAAGCTTCGTATTCCGCGGCGTTGTTAGTAGCCGGGAAATTCAACTTGATAGCGATGGGGGTGTGCACATCCTTTAGATCAACCAACACCATGCCGATACCATTGCCCCTTTTGTTGGCGGCTCCATCAAAGAACAACTGCCAATGGTCTGTACCCTCTATCGTGAAAATTCCATCATCTGGAAGTTGGGGTTCGAACTCGGGTGCTTCTGGGCTTGGGAAATCTACCAAATGATCCGACAGAGCTTGGCCTTTGACTGCCTTGCGGGTCACGAACTTGATATCAAATTCGGCTAGGAAGAATGACCATTTCGCAAGCCTTGATTACAGAGAAGGCTTACCGAACAGGCACTTGATGGGATCCATCCTTGACACCAGGTGCACTGTATGTGCCAAGAGGTAGTGTCTCAATTTACTGACCACCCATACCAAAGCTGCACAGGTTTTTTCTAAAGCTGAATAGTTCAATTCGCTGCCCTGAAGCTTCCGGCTGACGAAGTATATGGCATTTTCCACTTTTGAATCTGGCTTTTCTTGTGCAAGCATGGCTCCGACAGCCGTATCTGTAAATGTCAAATATAGCAACAGAGGTTTGTCCTTATGCGGAGGACACAAGATTGGGGGACGGACCAAGTAGGCCTTGATCGTCTCGAAGGCGGTTTGACACTGTTCGTTCCATTCAACCTCCTAATTCTTCCGGCACAGCTTGAAGATCAGCTCACAGATATAGGTTAGCTGGTGGATGAATCGGCTGATATATTGGAGACGGCCCATGAAGGCCTTCACCTCCGTGACTGTTGTTGGCGACTTCATCTCCATGATGGCTTTGATCTTTCTTGGATCAGCTTCAATTCCCCGTTCTGTGACCATGTATCCCAGAACCTTTCCTCGAACTACGCCAAAAGTGCACTTTGCTGGGTTCAACCTCATCTCATGCTCCCGCAGCCGGTTGAAGAACTTCCTCAGGTCGATCAATTGTTGACCATCTGATCCTTTGGAGTGAATAATCATATCATCAACATAGACCTCGATCTCCTTGTGGATCATGTCATGGAAGAGTGCGGTGACTGCTCGCTGGTAAGTGGCGCCGGCATTCTTCAGACCGAAGGGCATAACCGTATAGCAGAAGGTTCCCCAAGGGCTGGTGAAGGCAGTCTTTTCCTGATCTTCTTCGGCGACTTTAATCTGATTGTAACCCGCAAAACCATCCACGAATGATTTGACTTCGTAACTGGCAGTGGTGTCCACCAACAGATCGATATTGGGCAAGGGAAAATCATCCTTTGGGCTTGCCTTGTTTAGGTCTCTGAAGTCCACGCAAACCCTGACTTTGCCATTCGACTTGGCTACCGTCACTATGTTGGCCAACCACTTGGGGTATTCGACCACTCTAATGAAACCCACTCTGAGCAGTTTTTCTATTTCTTCTTTGACCTGGAGGGACCATTCTGGCTTGATCCGGCGGAGCTTCTGCTTGGCGGCACGGCCACGGGTCGGGGGATTCGGTGTTCAACAGTTGAAGTATCCAACCCAGGCATGTCTTTGTAGGACCAGGCAAATACGTCCACGTATTCTTTGAGCAAATCAATGAGGGCTTCCCGTTCTTCCCCGGTGAAGAAACTGCCAATTTGTGTCTCTTTGGGCTCTTCAGTAGTTCCCAAATTCACTGTAGTTAATACCTCATCGGCAGCTTGGGCCCGATTGTCGTCTCGGTCAAAAACCTGCTTTATATTATCATTTAAAAAGTTTTCATCTAAAAAGTCTGTGTCCTCTTCAAATGAATCATTATTAACCACTTTTAAGTCATTAAGATTTATCTTAGTTAACTTATCATTTGTTAAGGTGGCAATTAAGGGATACGCAGAAAGGTCAACCATTTCATTTAATGCAAAAGGGAAGACAGAGTTAAAGACACGGCGATGATCATCAGCCGTGAGACTATCAGACCTATCTAGAGACTCAAACTCGATAACAAAAGACTCTTAGGACTGACTTAGGATTACAGGGGGAGACTTAGACTCAGACACACCAGGACGGGGGGTCAGCCCGAGCTTTTCAATCATAACTTCCCGGCTGGCGATCGGTCCCTTGAAGGAAGCCCAATTCCGGAGTGGCATCTCTGAAGTGCTGACGAAGGTGCGCGGGTTAATCTCTTTGTCCCCACCAGACTTGATCACTGATACGTAATATTTCCCAGTCGGGCAACCAATCACAGGTACATAATCATCCCCGGTCAGAAGGTCAACCATGCTGAAGGATTTTTAGCAACAGCCCCGGCCATTGGCAGTGTCTCTTCACACAAATCAATCAACGGTGCTTCCATCAGTGGATCAGCCCCAGCTGTTTCTGATAAATCTGTCTCTTCGAATAGAGCTGCAACATATGTGCCCATATCGAGCTCGGTGGTTTTGTCGATTTCCCCAATCATAGGATCGACCACAGATAACCTTCTGAACTGGTTAGTGAAATCGGGGCTTCCCCAGAAGTGGTATTGGCTCTCGAAAGTAGTCACAGCCCCTGGAATGTTAGGCTTGCCAATGATAAACTCCTTGATAGGGTTGCTTTTCAGAGAGAGAGACCTTTCATCTTCTCGAGCTGGCCCGTGGGGCATATAAAATCATCACTTCTTTCTTTGACGAAGTACTTTTCTAGGGAGGGATGGTAAGGACGGAGATTAGGTTTGACACACAGCTTTCTAGCAGCACTAGCCTTCCTTTTTTCTGCAGCCTCAACCCTGTCGGCCTCTCTGTCCTTGGGGGTCTTCCCAACGTATCCCAGGCCTTCCCTGTTCTTTTTCAGCTTTAATTCCTCAAACTTGTGGGTACCTGGCGACGTCTACCCGGACAAGCCCCGGGATGTAGTTCATACGCCTCATCATCACCATAAGCTTGGAGGAATTTTATCAAAGGAAGTTGTCGGAGTCAATCGTGCGGATCTGGGCTTTTGGGCTCTCGACCACCGAAACCGCTCAACATCAAGTTGGCTTCATCGTGTTTGATTTCCATTACTGGCCTTCCCTCATCATCGGTGCCCTCGATGGTAACACTATCTCCGTAGATGATGGTCAGCTCACCATCTTGGATGAACTTGACGCATTGATGCGGGGTTAGGCGACCCCATTGATTTAGTGCGGCCACGGTCTTCCCTAGCGGGCGGAGCGGCCGGAATGTCTATCACCTGAAACTCAACTACCAGGGGTTTCTTGCCGAACCACATGGTTAATGGTATTACACCCAAAACCTTCCTAGACGTGGAGTCATACGCCTTTATGGTTTGATCGGATGGCTTCAAATCAGTGGCCTTAATGTTCAACAGGCTCATCATTCCGGCAGGCAATACGTTCATAGCTGAGCCGTTGTCCACCATTACGTGGGGAAGCCGGCGTCCATCTAACTGAACAGTGATGTGCAGGGATTCGTTGTGATTGGCTCCATACTTTAGCAAATCCAATTTCGTAAAGGTGATGATATTTCCGTACTGGGCGGTACCTATCAATTGGCATGCCTCGTCAGGGGTGGAATTTACGGACACCATTGTCTTAGATAAGGCTTCCTCTAACTTCAACATGTGATGATAAGAAGAAGTCAAGAGAGACCAGAGAGAAATGTTGGCCTGGGTTCGCTTCAACTGTGCGAGGATTGGGTCGTTCTCCGGTGAATCCTCTTCAGCTACTCCTTTGGCGTACGGGTTTTTACCAGCCCCGTTTCCCGAACAAGCTTGCTTCTTTGTCTTTTCTGATGATCCGGCAACATCGGTTCCCAACATTTTCACGACACAGTGAGCAAATTCACCTCAGCTTCCTGGTCCTTGTCGTGATCTGAGTCAGTTGCTTTTAATTCTAACCAACTCATCGGAGGTCCTTGTGTAGCATACGGCCAGGCTGCTTGTCGTAATTGATTAACAGTGATTGCCGAGCTTGAACTTGCGGCGCGCTTAATCTCTTCCCAAGTGAGGGGAGTAGATTGAGAATTGGGGGAAATGTCATTATGCTTGACATCATTTGCTAGTTTTGCTGCAGTTCGAATATCATCCCAAGACAACATATAGCAGAAATGAGCATTTAATTTATCATCAACATTGATTACATCATTGTTTGTGGGCACAATAGCTTTAAACTCACTCACACCCTCGTTGGGACTAGCCTCACTGAATGTGCGCTCGCCCGAAAAAAATTCGGAAGTTTGAAAAAAAAAGGAGTTGCCACGCCATGCTTAGAGGTGCACTTTGAAAAACCTTTTGAAAGAGAGTGGGTTCCGGGGTCAGGTTACGTGTTGGGAAGAACCGAGAGTTCACCCAACACGCCTCGTCCGTAGACGAGTCTTTCTAATCTAGACATCCAAATAATTCAAAGAAACGTGCAAACAAAGATAATAGACGAGTGCGATAAACATGAATTTTATTGAATAAGAGAGATCATTACAACTTGTAGACCAATTGTCCGAGAGGCCACATCCCTTTACATCAACAAGAAACAGATCACAAGAGAAAATAGGTCCTCTGTAAAGGATCACATCTGTCGTGTGACATAGGACTCCCTTGTCCCAATATGTCGCGTGACATCAATGGTCACCTTGCAGAGGCTCACAACCAAACAGATCACCAAATCTCCAGATGAATCAAGCAAAACCAGATCTAGGAACTGAACAACTTAATCATAAAACTAAATGTTAAAACAACTAAACAAAATAAGCTACAACTGAAATATGGTCCCTGCAGATGGTCACGACATGTCGCGTGACACAGGACTCCTCATGTCCAAATGTGTCGCGTGACATATGTTTACCATCTGCAGGTACCTCACAAACTGAGATGCAGATCTAGCAAATACACAACAAATATATCAAAAACAGTAAGAACAATACGAATTAAACACGAATCAATCAAAGGAGTGTGGATATGGAAGATCCACACTCCCTTGATGTCCAAATTGCAAATCCAAGCAAATCACATCATAATCAAGCAATTGGACTCAAGTATAAGCTATTTAAACAGAGAGATTGCAGTTGCCACTTGATAATCCGAGGCAGAAAGAGCCTGATTATCAAGTGGAGAAGGAGAGAGAGTAATTAGAACAAATGAATGAGAGAGAGAGAAGAGGAGAGAGTGTTACCCTTGTAGTCCTCAACTCTTATACCAAATTAGGTGTAGGAGCCTTCAATTCAACTTCGAGATGGGGATATGAGCACGAACTGAGAGCTGGATTCAGGGGTTTCAAGTGTATAGGGAAGTAGAGAGGGAATTGGGTTGAAGAGAGGTGAGAGGTGAGGGAATTGGAGGAGAATTGGGTGGTTTTGGTATGAGAGAGAGAGAGAGGGAGTTTACGTAATTTGGGCGGAAGTAGCTTTAGGGAGGTGAAATTCGGATCCAAAACTGAGAGGGGTCGGGTCTTATTTATAGCTGCAGCCTATGGTCACTTTGTGTCGCACGACGTAACGTAACCACTTTCCATGCTTCGAGTTGTCGCGTGACACAAGGTGACCATAACCGTTTTTGGCACCAAAACTGATTCTGGAACCTTCCTAGGTAATACCCAAAAAGTCCAAACAGTTTTATTCTCTCTAGGTCCTTTAACTCGAGCAAAGAACAAAAAGGTACTTCCTTCGCGAGAAACATATGAAATGTTTCCGGAAGTCTCGGAATGGACTGGGAATTTACCAAAACGCCCCTAAATGCCATTTTATTACTTAAAATGCATCTGAAAAGGTCGCGAATTTGGATTGGCGTACTTACAGAGCCCCTCGTTAACGTCACTTATGGAAGAAGTGAGGTTGTCGATAAAATAAGACCCAATCCCAATGAGCGGTTGGGGAATGAAGCGGAGGGCTAGACGGTGAGCTGGGGAAAAGGATAGCTGGACCTTTTTGAGAAAAGGATTCCTACGTATCCCGGGGTGGTTTGGGAGACTGTTTTGAGGCGTACGAACACAGTGGAGGAGAAGCTGTTTTGAGGCGTCGAACACGATGGAGAAATCCCCATTTTGAGGCGTCACGAACACTGGTGGAGAGGCTGTGTTTGAGGCATCGAACTGAGGAGGAGAGCTGTTTTGAGGCATACGAACTGATGGAGAGACTGTTTTGAGGCGTCCCGAACACGAGGAGAGACTGTTTTGAGGCGTCGAACCTGGTGGAAGGCTTGTTTTGAGGCGTCCCGATCTGATGGAGAAGCTGTTTTGAGGCGTCGAACACAGGGAAATTGTTTTGAGGCGTCTGAAACGATGGAGAGGCTGTTTTGAGGCATCTGAACGATGGAGAAACTGTTTTGGCGTCTGAACTGATGGAGAGGCTATTTTAGGCGTACGAACACAGGGAAGCTGTTTTGAGGCGTCTGAACTGATGGAGAGGCTTGTTTTAGGCGTACGAACTGAGGAGAGAAGCTGTTTTGAGGCGTCCGAACACGAGGAGAAGGCTTGTTTTGAGGCATCGGGAACACAGTGGAGAGACTATTTTGAGGCATACGAACCTAAGGGAGAAAGTTTTGAGGTGTCTAAACGATGGAGAGACTGTTTTGAGGCGTCGAACTGAGGAGAAGCTGTTTTGAGGCGTCCGGAACACTGGTGGAGAGACTATTTTGAGGCGTCTGAACAGGGGAGAGGCTATTTTGAGGCATCTGAACTGATGGAGAGAGCTGTTTTGAGGCGTCGAACTGATGGAGAAATGTTTTGAGGCGTACGAACACGATGGAGAACTGTTTTGATGCATCGAACACAGGGAAGCTTGTTTTGAGGCGTCCTGAACTGATGGAGAGACATTTTTGAGGCGTCTGAACTGAGAGAGAGAGGCTTGTTTGAGACGTCTGAACATGGTGGAGAAGGAAATTTGTTTTGAGGCGTACGAACTTGATGGAAGACTATTTTGAGGCGTCGAACTGGTGGGAAGCATTTTTGAGGCGTACGAACTGAGGAGAGAAGCTGTTTTGAGGCGTCTACGAACACAGTGGGAAGCTCTTTTGAGGCGTCTGAACTGGTGGAGAGGCTGTTTTGAGGCGTCTAAACGATGGAGAAAGCTGTTTTGAGGCGTACGAACCTAGTGGAGAGAAGCTGTTTTGAGGCATACGAACTGAGGAGAAGCTGTTTTGAGGCGTCTGAACACAGTGGAGAGACTGTTTTGAGCGTCCGAACACTGAGGAGAGCTGTTTTGAGGTGTACGAACGATGGAGAAAGCTGTTTTGAGGCGTCTGAACTGGTGGAAGACTATTTTGAGGCGTACGAACACAGTGGGAGACTGTTTTGCGTACGAACACAGGGGAGGAAGCTGTTTTGAGGCGTCTGAACCTGGTGGAAGACTATTTTGAGGCGTCTGAACACAGTGGAGGCTTTTGAGGTGTCTGAACCTGGTGGAGAGACTATTTTGAGGCGTCTGAACCTGGGGGAGAGACTGTTTTGAGGCGTCTGAACCTGGTATCTGGAATCTGTAGCTGTCGGAGGGGTTGATGCTATTGCTTGTGCTGCTGGGGATAGGTGTGGCTGCCGGAGGGGTTGATGCTACTATCTGCTGACAGGGACTCTTGCTTGCTGGGCAGCGAATTCTTGCTTTAGCGGTGGGGCTCTCTGTGTTTGACTGTTGGTTACGATGCAGGACCATAATTACGTGGCCCAGGGGTTGCTTCTTTGAGCGGCGGGACTTTGTCGAAACTTCGGTGACGGGACTCTGGCTTGCTGGGCAGCGGAAATTATCGACGGTTCGGCTCTTGTGTCTCTAGCTTTGCTTGGTAAGCCGGGGACTTCGCTTGCTGGGCAGCGACTCTTATTGACGCCTGACGGTGGGGCTTATGGCTTTTGACGTGCCCTGGGGAGATTCAGATAGGCGCGGACTTTTCCGTCTCGAATCTGCTTTGAGGGCAATCTTTTGGATTTGCTCAGTTAACTGTTGTACCTGCAGAGGAAAAGCGACACTCGAAACACTATAGCCTAATCATGCTAGCTTGTTAGCGAAAGTTAAAATATGTTAGCTTATTTGCACGAGTCTGTTTGTTCTGGGAACGAGGGGAAAGGAGTACGATTTATTGTATTGACATGTTGGCTTTGTCGGGTTTATACATGAGATTAGGGAACTGCTTTGGGTAATTGTGTATGACATATGTATGAGGGTTTGTATGCATTTGAACTGAATGAATCCCTCTCCCGGGCTTATCTGCAGGCCGGTGGTTTTGGTCATTTGTAGCTTGTGACAAAGTCGGGGCGTGTCTTGGTATAAATCAAATTTCAGCTTGCTGATGTCTGGTGTTGGTCACAAGATGTCGCACGGCTCAGGACTGCTGAGGCACCTTCTGTCGCGTGACACAACAAGTCATGCGGACAGGCCCTCCAATCTAGGCTTC
Organism: Adenophora triphylla var. japonica; assembly: GCA_022495995.1. Taxonomy (NCBI): domain Eukaryota; kingdom Viridiplantae; phylum Streptophyta; class Magnoliopsida; order Asterales; family Campanulaceae; genus Adenophora; species Adenophora triphylla. The sequence goes on from JAFEMH010003085.1 coordinate 119,387, forward strand.
CACATCATTTCAAAACTTCTCCCTTTTTTGCCTAGGGTATGGGACTCAGTAGCTCCAACATGAGGTATGCCCTTAGTAGCAAATCAATTCCCAAGGGTCGGGGTTATAGATCCATCCTCTGGAACCGAACAAGCGTACAAATCATTCTCTTCATCTGGCCAAGCCACAGTCTGACACCCAGTTTTACTGTAGTCAACACAATTATGCAACTCAGGGGGAGGTTACTCTTCAAGTTTCAGCCAGTCAGTCGGCAGACAAGACATAGGAGCGATTTATATGCAGGGGCGTATCTTTCGAATGGTGGGAATGTATCCCAAGCTTCTGCATGACACTCTCGCTTTTAGGTTTGACTCTTTTGAGAGAGTATATGCGTTACAAGGTGTGGAAAGTGTATGGAAGCCCCTGCTGACAGAAATACAGTGTTTAGCTCTATGTCCTAAAAAAGTAGAGAAGAAAACTTACCGAGACACTTGAAAACTTGTCTTATTCGTAATGATCACAAAGCCACTTAAAACCCTTTATTGATGTTCGGGTTAGTCAACCACCGAAGCCGATATGAGCAAATATTCAAATTAATCCTGAGGAGAAAACTCACTGATATCGAGATCGAATTTGGAAAGATGGAACGAGGGATCTGTATATAGGGATGGCCCTTGCTGAGACCAGATTTTCTGAGATTTGTTTGTGATTTCGACCGAACCAGTTATGGTTGCCTACGTTCCCCTCCTTGGAAGGAGCTCAGGTCACCGTAGTTCGGGCTTATCCCAAATGAATAGAATGAACGTTGGAATTCGAGAATTTGAGGACTTTTGGGGATTTTGGAAATCGAAAGAACGTGTCCTCTTAGAGTGTCGATGGGAGACACAGATGCGAAGCCCCAGTGGGACGTTCACGGCAGGTGTTTGCGGAGGAGAAACGAAATATGCTCACATGAAACATCGAACGAACGGATGGAATTTGCACAATCTTCGCTTGACGGTCCTTTGAGCCGGGATGGACTTGGCTCCTCTTTAAGCAACAATCTGTTTTAGATCTCGACAGTATTGGAATAAAACTGCTATTCGGTAGGAACTGCAACTGGGTCTCGGGATTTCGATCGGTCTTTGGGTAATTCGGGATATCATGACCTCTTAAAACGGGAGGTCGGCTAGGCTTTTTGCTGATTGAACCTCTAAAGATGAGAGGTTGGCTTGCAGAGATGTGTTTGGGATTTCTAAGGCGAGGGAATCCATGATCGCATCTTCAATGCCTCTAGGAATGAGAGGTCAATCTTGGCTTTGGCTAAAGGCAAAGGTAGTGGTAATGGGAATGTCCTCTAAAATCGAGAGGATGGCCGGGATTGGTTAGAGGTAATGGTGAGGGACATCCGTGCTGTCTCTTTATTCACTCTGAGACTCCTCTTGAGTAACGACCGGATCCTTTGACTTTTGCTTTTGAGAGGATCACTGGGGATTAGGCTCTCTTTCTTTTCTTTTTTTTTATTTATCTTTTTTTTTTGTATCTTCTCTTTTTTGTATTTTTGTCTCTCTATTTTTTTCTTTCGAGAGGAGAATTTCAGCTAGTCCCCAGGATGGATCATTGCATTCATCATTCTTGAGCTTGGAGACGGTCGATCTTTCTTTGAATCACGGGAGCCTCAAGGTTAGTCCCTCTTCTTCTGGGAATGGTTAAACAGGTTTCAAAACATGCCGATCTTGAATCGAAGGGGTATTATTTGGTGAGGGTAAGGTAAAGGTTCTCCTAGGGGTGAAGGTTTCAATCGCAGTCCCTACCGGATAATCTGAATGAGATCGGGTATTCGTTTGCTTGCTTGAGCTTACTTTGAGAAAGATTCGTGCAAATTCATCGAACAACGAGATCATGAAAGATGTGTGAGCATATGGGACGCAAAATGGGGATATCAGTCAATTTTCTCACTCTGATTAATTTAAATGTTAGTCATTTCAAAGCATTAGTCGGTGAGCAGCATAAGTGATCATGTAGAATAAAAACCATTTCAATAAAATGTAACGTGGGTGCACAAGGAGTGTCTCGAGTCTGGCAAGAATAGAAACAAACATTTTATTCATTGAAATAAAAGACTCATAACAAGAGTGAAATAGAATCAAAACATAAAGACGAAACATCTATTAGCAAGATAAAACCATCTAAGACCCTACGGCCTTTGGCGACGGACTTTTAAATGGGGAAGCTTCGAAATTGCTGATGAGGATCATCGGCCACTTTAGGAGGAGCTTTCTCAATTCTTCCTTCATCAACCATTCTTTGAATCAATACTTTTAGAAGGGTGCAATCGTTGGTGGCGTGACCGGGATACTGATGGTAATAACAATACTTGCTCCGGTCCAGATTCAGATTAGTTTTGGTGGGGTGGTAATTATCGAGCGGCTTTATCATTCCTCTTCGCATCAAACCATTAAAAGCTTCCTCAGTTGTTATTCCCAAGTCATCAAATTCTCGCTTCTTGCGCGGTGGAAACTGACGGGGGTCCTGAATGTTGCTTTCTTCTTGGGAGCCTAAATCGAGCTTCCCTTCATCAATAAGTTCTTGAATAATCACCCTCTATTGCATTCGTACGAGGTATGGCCCTGACATTGGTGATAGTGACAGTATTTGCTCGGATCCAGCCTTGCGTCGTTACGAGGAGGAACATAATTGACTATCGGCTGAACCAGTCCTCCGTTCACCAAAATATTGAGGAATTGGTTCATAGGCATTCCCACCTTTCCCCAATACGCTTTCTTCCTTTCTATCTGAACTATCTTTGGAGGGGAACCGGGTATTGCTACCCCTTGCTGGATAGGGTTCGTAGCCGGCATAAAGGACATCTGATTCACAGTCACATAGGAGGTCGGCCCTAAATGCTAATCATGCGAGGGTGATAAGCTGAAACCATATGAACTCAATGGTGGTTGCGGAGCACTTCTTTGTAGGGGAACTTGGTCAGGGTGGAAAAGCAGTGATCCTTTCTGAGTAAAATAATGGCATGACCCTTGGAAATCTGGCTGACATTGATTCTTCGACTCCAGTTGATTAGGAAGACTGAAAGCTTCAAAGATCGGTTGTTCATCCTTGACCTGAGTTTGAATGACATGAGGTGGTGGGGAAAGAATTTTATCTTGCTCATCTTCAACCACCCCTTTCATTGCACCTCCATTCCCGTAATCAGCACTGCTGGTCTTAATGATTTATTCATACGATCCATCTTCGTGGCGAATTATAGTAGCCCCCCGGATACGCATTGCTTCCACAAATCTAGCGTGAGTCTCTTCCTCTCGGGTTTTGGCAATTTGAGCTAACAACTGAGCCTTACATTCGCGAACCATCGCAGCTTCAAGAGCGGCCGCAGCTACATTGCAGACGGGTCACTCAAATCCAATTGGCACGATGTAGGGAATTCCGGGCGAGTGGATGGCGTATCTTTTGCACCAGACATCTCGGATTGAGGAACGGATAGAAGCTTCGAAGATAGGAACCCAAAGACCACAGAATACCAGAACACGCTTCCAACTTGTCACCACTACAGGGGTAGATACGGGTTTATGAGGTAGGGAAGGAAGAGGGAATACGGGAGAGGGAGAGGGAGAAGAAGCGGAGAGAACAGACTCACGCAAACAATTATTTATCTTCAAGTATAAATCGGTGATTTAAATCCTGAGAACAGTTGGAAAAGGCTAATCCTTTATTTATGCTAACTATACCTTGGGGAAACCTAGGGACGCAACGTTCAAATTACACTAAATGTTTTGCATTTGAAATTAATAATAAGTAATGATACCTAAACAAAACCTAACACGATGTGAGACGGACAAGTAGCCCCAATTTCTAGGGAAATTTGGGCAGCATAACGGGTATTCTCGGGGAATTTCCAAGAAAAATCCGGCATGACCTCTCGTCGGTGTATGGTGACAATGCGGCATGATCTCTCGTTTAGGACACGCCACGGAAGTGACATGTCCTTACGTGAAACCATGTTGCATTGGCAACATGCCCACAAGGTGCGGGGTTTTGAGGGAGGTAATAGAACTTATTTGGAAATTTCAAAAACAACTATTTTGGTGTAGTTAAAACTTCATGTCAAAAAAACAACCGTGGGTAAGGTTATAGTGTGGTGCCACCTAAACGCGCTAGGGGGATAGGTTTGACATTAGGCGCTCAAACGTAGGCGAATATTATCACAGTCCGCGATGCCGTCCGTCGCACCCGAGGGTTCTAAAACTATGTGATGTAGTGTGCGGATGACTATATTCTTTTATTTACAAAAACAAAATTTTTCATTTATTCATTTTATTTATTAAGAAAAAAGAAAAACACACACAACTCTCAAGGAAGAAAAGGAACAACAGTCAGCTGAGCAATCTCTTTATTGATTCAAGGGACTGCCCTCAAACCAGAACCTGAAACCTGTCCAGTGACTAAACTTGTCGCGTGACACAGGACAGCAAACAAAGCTGTCGCACGACTAAGGGAGTCACTGAACCTTACCCCTGCAAAACTGAGATTAGCCCCTGCCTGTCGTTGGCAAGGATTGAAACCAACCATCAAAGCAACAACAGATAAACCACAAACAACAAACAACGGCATACAAATTGCAAGATCTCATAAAATGCATGTATCGCACATGATTATCAAGAATGCACATAGAATGAATACATTGGATGTCTAAACGAATGAAAGCATGACCCACTTAGTTTTGAAAAACAGGTTTTCAAAAAGCAAATCCCCAGCGGAGTCGCCACTGAATGTGCGCTCGCCCAAAAAAAACTCGGAAGTTTGAAAAAAAAAGGAGTCACCACGCCATGCTTAGAGGTGCACTTTTAAAAACCTTTTGAAAGAGAGTGGGTTCAGGGGTCAGGTTACGTGTTGGGAAGAACCGAGAGTTCACCCAACACGCCTCTTCCATAGACGAGTCCTTCTAATCTAGACATCCAAATAATTCAAAGAAACGTGCAAACAAAGATAATAGACGAGTGCGATAAACATGAATTTTATTGAATAAGAGAGATCATTACAACTTGTAGACCAATTGTCCGAGAGGCCACATCCCTTTACATCAACAAGAAACAGATCACAAGAGAAAACAGGTCCTCTGCAAAGGATCACATCTGTCACGAGACATAGGACTCCCTTGTCCCGATATGTCGCGTGACATCAATGGTCACCTTGCAGAGGCTCACAACCAAACAGATCACCAAATCTCCAGATGAATCAAGCAAAACCAAATTTAGGAACTGAACAACTTAATCATAAAACTAAATGCTAAAACAACTGAACAAAATAAGCTACAACTGAAATATGGTCCCTGCAGATGGTCACGACATGTCGCGTGACACAGGACTCCTCATGTCCAAATGTGTCGCGTGACATATGTTTACCATCTGCAGGTACCTCCTAGCGAGATGCGAGATCTAGCAAATACACAACAAATATATCAAAAACAGTAAGAACAATACAAATTAAACACGAATCAATCAAAGGAGTGTGGATATGGAAGATCCACACTCCCTTGATGTCCAAATTGCAAATCCAAGCAAATCACATCATAATCAAGCAATTGGACTCAAGTATAAGCTATTTAAATAGAGAGATTGCAGTTGCCACTTGATAATCCGAGGCAGAAAGAGCCTGATTATCAAGTGGAGAAGCAGAGAGAGTAATTAGAACAAATGAATGAGAGAGAGAGAAGAGGAGAGAGTGTTACCCCTGTACTCCTCAACTCTTACACCAAATTAGGTGTAGGAGCCTTCAATTCATCTTCGAGATGGGGATCTGAGCACGAACTGAGAGCTGGATTCAGGGGCTTCAAGTGTATAGGGAAGTAGAGAGGGAATTGGGTTGAAGAGAGGTGAGAGGTGAGGGAATTGGAGGAGAATTGGGTGGTTTTGGTATGAGAGAGAGAGAGGGAGTTTCTGGCATAATTTGGGCAGAGTAGCTTTAGGGAGGTGAAATTCGGATCCAAAACTGAGAGGGGTAGGGTCTTATTTATAGCTGCAGCCTATGGTCACTTTGTGTCGCACGACGTAACGTAACAACTTTCCATGCTTCGAGTTGTCGCGTGACACAAGGTGACCATAACCGTTTTTGGCGCCAAAACTGATTATGGAACCTTCCTAGGTAATACCCAAAAAGTCCAAAATAGTTTTATTCTCTCTAGGTCCTTTAACTCGAGCAAAGTACAAAAAGGTACTTCCTTCGCGAGAAACATATGAAATGTTTCCGAAAGTCTTGGAATGGACTGGGAATTTACCAAAATGCCCCTAAATACCATTTTATTACTTAAAATGCATCTGAAAAGGTCGCGAATTTGGATTGGCGTACTTACACTCACCAAACTCTATGACATTGACAAATTCGATCATGTTGACCCTGTTGTTGTTGTTGTTGTTGGGAAGAGGATTGGTGATGATGTTCGGCTTTTCAATCTTGCGCTGGTCGATCAGACTCTGAACAATCCTTCTCAGTGTGAAGCTGTTGTTGGTAGTGTGGCCCGAATTCTGGTGGTAACGGCACTTTAAGCTACGATCCAGTCCCGGGGTGTTAGGAGTAGGGTAGTTCTCCAAAGGTTTGATCATTCCTGTTCTCATCAAACCATCAAATACCTCTTCGAGCGGCATCCCCAAATCATCATACTTTGACTTCTGAGGCCGTCCTCCACCACGGCCGGGTGGCTGATTGTTCTCCCCTTGGATATAGTTGACGGTGTTAGAGACTGCAGTTTCTTTGCCTTTTGAAGCAACAGGGGTAGAGCTTGGAACTCGATAGCGGGGAGTTGGAGTGTTACCAGGAACAGGAGTTGGGACAATGGAGTAGGTAGCATTCTCGCTTTCGGCCCCTGCACTTACCATTTCTCGCAGATTCGGGTAGTATCCCCGGCCAATGGCTTCTCTGACAGACGGTTTGACGCATGAAAGGAAGATGGACTTTTCGTCAGAGAGGGGAATTGGGTGAACCAACTCATTAAGCTTCTTGTTCCATCTCTTATAAAAGTCTGTTACGGACTCATCGTGCCTCTGGATGGTGCCGATCAAGTCGCTATGAGTGGTGTACCACTCGACACTTCCTTTGTATTTGTCCAAAAAAGCATCACTGATCTGGGACCACGTAGCCCTTGCTTCTGGTTTAAGGCCTAGAAACCACCTCAAAGGAGAGTCATCGAGGGATAAGTGAAAGTAAAGGGCCAGCATCTCTTCGGTGGCCCCTTTGGCACCCATTGACATGATGTAGCTGTTCATGTGAGTTTTAGGGCATGTGGAGCCTTCGAACTTGGTTATGGGGGGCATTTTGAAGTTCTTTGGGAGAGCCTTGGAGTCTTTGAGCTCTACGGAGCTGACCATGCTGGACCCAAAAGTCATCTTGTGCAATTGCTCTTTCACATACTTCAGTTCTTCTTTCAAACTTGAAACCTCGGAGGATGGGGGTCGTCCCATAGTCGGAGCTACTGTTGAGGATGGCACTGGAAATTCTGGCGTGGACCTGATTGGCAAGGCAGCCGGAGGAAGACCAAGAGTGCTGGGTATGCTAACACTGCTGTCCACTAAGCCAACTGGGCTGGGGATCTTGTTCCCGTACATGTCGTACCCATTGAATTGGATATTGGGATTCTGGGGCCCAAATTGTACTGATTGGCTCCGACCTGACCGTGGGCAGGGGGCCTGATACTGGTGCACGAAGCAGAATACGGTGTGGGACCGTACAGATGCTGGGTGAGAGGAGAACAAACCGCAAGCTGTGGGATGTTGTTTTGGAATTGGGGTTGTGGATATTGCGGGATCTGATCCTGGCAAATCTGGTTTCCTGACATACGATATCCGCTCCGCTGTTGATTGGACTGATCGTGAGGAGCAACGAACTGACCACCAAAGGTTTGGTTGGGAGGCTGACCCGTGCTGTCATACGAACTTTGACCCTGAGCCCCAAACTGATTCTGAATATACCCAAACGGTTCTTGATTGACACCACTGGGCTGCTGACCCTGCCCAAGCTGGTTCTGGGGATAAAACATAAACTGGTCCTGAGCACTGACCTTTGGGAAGGAGCTTGATTCGCCCCTCAGCCTGTATTGCATGCCATAAGTAGGTACTGGGATGGGGGGAGGTCTTGACATACCCCCATGAGTCGGCATCGAGAGGGAGCCAGGCACACCATAGGAGACTGGTGGGGGCACATTGTGAAGGCCTTGCCTAGGTGAGGATGGGGGAACAAAGCCAGTGCCGGTGATAGTAACATCGGGCTCTTCCCTGATTTCTTCATATGACCCATCGGGGTGACGAATTACTGCGATGCCTTGCCTGTGCATTACTTCGACATAGCGAGCCCAACCGGCTTCCTCACGGGCATGAGAGGCTTCAAGAGCAGCGCAGAGAGAAGCTTCTTGAGAGAAGTTGAAACCTGGGTGAGGGTTGACAAACGGACTTCCCGGGGGTGTCATGTGAGGACCCATGCCATAACCACTGCTAGGAGAGGTATTCAGAGCTGCGTTCGGTCCCGTATTCTGACCTTGATCTGGCCCTACACCCTGACTGGTATTCTGATTCTGAGCTGGATCAACACCTGCATTCGGACCCAAACCCGCTGAAGCTTGCGGATCTGCCATTTCTGAGACTGCTGGAAACGATTCCCTGATTGGAGAGAAACTGATTAACCGACCACCCGGAACTCTGACCCAATACTTGCTCGCTGAAAGGGGAGAGAATGGCTTTAGGTAGGGGAGAGGATAGGCTTAGGACGGACTCATGCATATGCTCTTTTTTTTTTATTTTTACATATATATATTTTTTTTATAAAAATGATTTTTATTAATCCTAGGAAGGGTTGGAAAAGGGGGACACCTTCTTTTTCGCATTCTACGCTATTCCTGGATTAGTGGGTTCCATCACTACGTCTATAGACCCCCTTTATTCTACCTGTATTGCACCTCCGGGACGGACAATCCCGGCAGAGGTCCTATAGGGCACGTGGAACCCACCAATCGAAAGGGAGAACGAACCTATGGGCATACGAGCCAAAACAAGTCAAACTCGGGGTTTTCAAAACCAAGTCCAAGTCAACGTCTAGACTTGAGAGGAGAGAGGGTCAAAAGTACGTTTGAATGTACGAGACCGCAATTTGCAGGTAAAAACCCCGGAGGAATTGGGCATGACCTCTCCTCATTTCGAGTTGAAAAATCCGGCATGGCCTCTCGTCACTTAGTGGCGAAATTTCGGCATAACTCTTGTTAGTATGCGTTAAGAATTCAACATGGTCCCGCGTTGACACATGTCGGGAACTCGTCATGACTTCTTGCGAAGCCAAGTCGAGAAATCGATATGTACCTACGTCGAGATATGTAGAGGTCTTAACGTGTACTTACGTTTGAATTATGTTGTAATTCTGACATGAAGAGGGAGAGTATGCCAAGATTTTTGGAGACGAAGCATGACTCGGACTTTGTGAGAAAATTTTGAAAACCAAGTTTGGAAATGTTTTGAAAAGTATTGGCCAAAAACCAACCGGTCACGGTAGAAAGTGTGTCACAGACAAGTGTTGGCTGACTCACATGTTAGGAGGACTTTAGGCGCTCAAACGTAGGCGAAAGACGTCACCGTCCGCGATGCCATCCGTACACTCCCGGGTTCTAACTCTATGTGTAGGTAGAGTGCGAGTAGTGTGAAGGTATTTTTCTAGGAAAAATAAATAATTTTTTTTTTTCGTTGTAAAAGATTTTTTTTCTTTTTTCTCTTTTTTTTTATGCAATATGCAAAGGAAAAACAAGAGAATGAGTCAAAGCATGACAAAAGGGGACTGCCCCAAATGTCAGAATTTACCAGTAGTTGTAGTCCAGCGTCATCCTGCCCTGTTCTGACCAACGGGAAGAGCAAATAGCAAAGGGGAAGTTCCGGCTCCCAAGAATGCCACATACCAAAGCATAGAATGGCAAGGCCCATATGAGCACACAAAATGACACAATGCACACACAAGAAGAATATAGAAATTTTCCAAGTTGATTTAAAGAAAGTTAGACCCTCTTAAGAAAAACTTTTTTCTCTCTTTTTTTTTCAAAAAAACAAAAAGTTTTTCAATGTAAGTCCCCAGCGGAGTCGCCACTGAATGAACGCTCTCCCGAAAAAATTTGTTTTTGAATGTGATGATAGTTTTGAAAATTTCGGTTTTGGGAGTCGCCACGCCGTTTTTAAAGGAAAACATTGAAAAACCTATTTTTAAGAGAATTTTGGATTCGGGAGTCTGGTTACGTGTTTGGGAAGAACTAGAGAGTTCACCCAACACGCCTCTTTCGAGACTTTCAATCAACATTGGACAATTATGGACATTCAAAGTGTGTGTGCAATATGTGTCGATGAGCAAGGCATGTAAATTTGGCATTTCATTTGATGATGTAAAGACTGGATACAACTTGTGAGGCATGACAGGGGGCCACACCCTTTACATATTATGATTTTCATAACAAGGCAGAAGGTTAAGACAATCTGCTCAGGAAGCTCCGATGTCGTCCGACACAGGACTTCCCAGAAAGAGGATGTCGGACGACAAGATGCCTCATGGTCAGTTTGTCTTTTACAATGACCAAGCTATTCTGGAACTGGAATAACATTTATTTCTCCCATTGAAGACACTATTTGAAGGTCTAAGCTCAGTTTGGGGGTTGATAGGAGTGGACAAAGTCATGATTGACTTTTAATGATACGGATGTCATATGACATAGAACATCCGAAGTCGTCTATGTCATGTGGCAAACCGCCTCCATTAAGTAGATCGCACCCAAATAGTGGCTCATGAGCCAAAAAATGCTTAGGTAAGCTTTGAGTTACTAAGGGGGATAAATCTGACAGATCTGAAGTCCAAGAAAGACTTTATAGCCTTCTGGGAGCTCCATGTCGTATGACACAGGACTCCAGAGAGTCCTATGTCGTCTGACAGGAGTGGCCTGTATGACTTCCCTTCAGTCTGTTTGATTCCTCCTTTATTCTCAAGGAAAACCAAGCATCTTTATTAACTGTAAGCAGTAATATAATAGTATTATGTGAGTATTATGGGAGGATCACATGGCTTTAGTGGCCAAATGTGATAAATCACATGTTTATGGCCACTTTGAAGTAGCCATCACCTCCTAACTCAATGTAAATGAGCAAAGATCTAAACTTTATTGATGTTAATGCCACCAAATGTCCAGATCTGAGGTGGGGAGAAGTGAAAATTGAAGATTCACTTCTCCACCACCTTTATCATGCAAAAATCCCAATTTTTTACATAATATTAAAGCAAGTAGGCATGCAAGGTAGATATGAATGTATGAAAGAGTTATTTAAAGAGAGAGAAGGGTTTAGTGGCTACCTATTGTAGTCCACAAGGTAAGATCACCAGTAGTATGGTGTCCACCCCTTCAACACACCAACAAGGAGGGTTTCTTTGGATCTTGGCCTTGGTGTATATGTGTGTGTGAGGAGGGAGGTGAGTGTGTGTGTGTGTATGAGAGAGAGAGAGGAGACTCTATTTGTGCAGAGTTTCCCCTATTATACTGATATCCTCCCAATCCTCTCTTAAAGTCCCCCTAAAATGATCAGCCATGCCTTGTATTTATTGGCAGGCTGATGGGAAGGCTTATGTCGTCCGAAAGGGGCAGTTAAACCGCCTTAGTGTCATTCCATGTCGGACGACAGCGTACATCATTTTGACATACTTGGGCCGAGTGGCTGGCAGGCCCAATGGGTTGGATGGGCTGTGGGATAATTGGACTTAATTTGCTTCTTTAGCAATTACATAAGCCCAAAAATCAATTAAAATGGACCCAAAACATGAGTTCGGGTCGGGGTACTCACAACATCTTAAAGAGCTCCTTGGGAACCGCAAGACCAAGATGGAGAACAAAGAGCCCGTTGCAACCAGACCACCATCTCTTCCACCGGTAACAAAGGTAATCAATGTTATTAGTGGTGGTTCTGATATTTGTGGTACTTCTTATTCTGCAGCTAAGAGATTTGCCAAGCAAGCTAAGGATGAGAAACCCGAGAGATCCTCCAAGATGTCGCAGCTCACATCCCAAGATGTCATCTCCTTCGAAGAAAGTGACAGGGACAATGTTATGGATCCACACCATGACGCCTTGGTGTAACGATGTGTTTCCAAATTTCGCGGGAAAAATTCGACTTTTGCGTTTCTTTGAAAAAAACCAAATAAAACCCGGAAAAAGACGGAGTCGCCACGCCATTTTTATTTTAAGGGCCAAAACTTTGAAAAATGCCCGAGGTTAGAGATTTGGGTTCGGAGGTCATGTTACACGCCGGGAAGGACGTTAGTGTGCACCCGAAATGCCTCGTAAAACGAGTCTTCCAAGCTGAAAATCATTTGTGTGTGTGTGTGTGTGTGTTTTGGCCAAAATAAGTTGAAACTCAGAAAAGTAAAAATTGGGATGTCTTTTTAAGACTTTAAACTGATCCCATGATTTTTTGGAAGATTTTTGTATTGAGATTTGGTACTCAAAAGACCTTTTGAAGTTGAGAGTCACTTCTGCCAGAATGAAAAAGGCAGTGGACCTTTGATTTTGAAATGGATTCAAGGGCCTTAAAACTTCATAATATGGATAAACTCAGAGAATGAAAGTTATTCCAAACACCTTAAATAAGATTTGTACGAAGGAATTTTCCATTTTGGAGAAGATTTTAGGGGTCAAAACCTTCTGGAAATCTCAGATATGAAATCTGGATTTCCAGAAGCTGATGAACTGGCCTCTGAAAGAAAATTTGAAAAAAGGATTTTTACTCACCCAAAAAATAAATTAAAAATATGTCTAGAAAGCTATGGATGTTGGCTACAAAAAGTGTTTTGTATGCAACACCAAATTCCAATTTTATCTGTGTCCAAAAATTAAGACAATGGACTGGGGTCTTGGAAAATTGCTACTGGACAGCAACTTCTCAAGAAAGAAAATATGATTTTAAAGGGGGTTTTGCATCCATTCTTGTCCCCATTTCCCTAGGTTTTGGTTAGTGATCACTTGAAATTTTAGTGGTGAATCAACTATACCAAACCATCCTTGGGGTACATCAGGACAAAGCACTTCATTTGCTTGGGAAGGGGAATTTTATCCTTTGAAATCAAGATTTGGTGCTTGAAAATGATTTTTAGGGTTTTGAAAATGCATTTGTAAGTAAGTAAGAACACATTGAATAAAATTTTGATCCTTGTAGAGGATCATCCATGGAGATGAACTTCCATGGTGATCCTCTTGGATCTAGGGCAAGAAGATGAACAACTACATTTTGTAGTTTAAAAATGCATGCATGGGTGAGAGATTTAGGGTAAGGAGAGGGAGGTTATACCTATCTTCCTTGTGTTTTTTGGTTTTTAAAGGCTTGAATGCAAGAGTGTTTGAATTTGAGAGTGAGTGGGTTTGATTTGAGTGAGTGAAAGTTGGGAAGATTCAAGAGAAAAAGGTGACAATTCTTAGAGAATTCTCACTGTTTTCTCAAGTATTTTCGCCAAATGCTGTGAATTATGTTCTTGGTATCTCTTATTTTTGTGACTGGAGGGCTCAATTTATAGCCCTCTGGAAATGACAGACTCATCCGCGCGGATAGGACCCTTCAGCGTGCACTGTTCATTAAATGCAGCTCCAGGCTTTGGACACAAGGAATAATCTTTTCAAAATTCAAATTAATCAGCCAGTTTTTGTTCCAGCCATTTCTATTTTTGGTTTTTCTTATTTCTTTTGCTTTTTTGATTCCTTTCCTTGGTTTATCTTTTTTTGACAATCCCTAATCTACCCTTACTTGGTTAGAAATGTTAGGGATGTTAGGAATTGTTAGAAATGTTATAACTTTCGTTAATTTTCTAACGAAAATACTAGCAAGCTCAAATTGGAGCACTTACAGTAGCCCCTTGGCGACGGCGCTTTCGAAGGAAGCGGGGTCGTCGATAAGAGTAAGGCTCCATATTTGGCGGGATGATCGAGTGATCGAGTGGCTGAACCTATTTAATAGGCTACCTACGTATCCCGAGTGGGAATCAAGCCGGCCGTAGTTCGGGTCTTTGACCCTGGAGATGATGGCGTTTTAGGTGCCTCGAACCTGATGAGCGAGTTCTGCAGTCGGTTGCTGGAGAGAAACTCTGTTGGGGGTAAGAGATGACCATTTTCGGTCGGATGGCTATCCGCTCTGCTGGGGATAGGAATGACCATTTTCGGTCTGATGGCTATTCGCTCTGCTGGGGGATAGGAATGACCATTTTCGGTCTGATGGCTATCTGCTCTGCTGGGGATGATTGCGATTTATCGCTTTCCTAGTGTTGTGTGTGATAGCGTCTTAGGTGCCTCGAACCTTGATGATGGCGTCTTTGGTGCCTCGAACCTTGGAGATGGCGTTTTAGGTGCCTCGAACCTTGGAGATGGTGTTTTAGGTGCCTCGAACCTTGAAGATGGCGTTTTAGGTGCCTCGAACCTTAATGATGATGACGTTTTAGGTGCCTCGAACCTGGATGCTGATGGCTTTTTAGGTGCCTCGGACCTTTGGAGATGATGGCGTTTTAGGTGCCTCGGACCTGGATGATGATGGCTTTTTAGGTGCCTCGAACCTTAATTTGAAAAGGCCTTTCGGTGGACTTCGTCTGCTGCCGAAGGATAGGGTGACCGTTTTGGTCAAGGGGCTGGACCTAATGATAGGCTACCTACGTATCCCTAGTGGGAATCAAGCCCTTTCGTAGTTCGAGATCTACTCGAGATTCCGTTGGCTTTTGGGATTCCGTTAGCTTCGCTGGGGATTTCGTTAGCCTTTGCTGGGGAAAAATCAGACGTATTCGTCGGAGAAATCGGCCTTACGTTTTACTGCCGGGGAATGATTTTGATGAAAGATACGGGATCCCGTTATTTTTCTCGGGGAAATCGGACTTACGTTTGACTGCCGTTTGATGATTTTGATGAAAGATACGGGATCTCGTTATCTTTCTCGGAGAGATCGGACTTACGTTTGACTGCCGTTTGATGATTTTGATGAAAGATACGGGATCTCGTTATCTTTCTCAGGGAGATCGGTCTTACGTTTTACCGCCGTTTGATGATTTTGATGAAAGATACGGGATCTCGTTATCTTTCTCAGGGAGATCGGTCTTACGTTTTACCGCCGTTTGATGATTTTGATGAAAGATACGGGATCTCGTTATCTTTCTCGGGGAAATCGGTCTTACGTTTGACTGTCGTGGATGATTTTGATGAAAGATACGGGATCCCGTTATCTTTCTCGAAGAGATCGGTCTTACGTTTGACTGCCGTGGATGATTTTGATGAAAGATACGGGATTCCGTTATCTTTCTCGGAGAGATCGGTCTTACGTTTGACTGCCGAAGGATGATTTTGATGAAAGATACGGGATTCCGTTATCTTTCTCGGGGAAATCGGTCTTACGTTTGACTGCCGTGGATGATTTTGATGAAAGATACGGGATCCCGTTATCTTTCTCGGAGAGATCGGTCTTACGTTTTACTGCCGTGGATGATTTTTTTTTTTGAAAGGGGGTTGACTTTGGTTAATTTTGGTTAACTTTGTCAAGTTAGGGACTAAACTGCAGAGTCCCGGATTTTTAAAGGGCAAAAGGGTCATTTGACCACACGATCTGTCCGCGCGGAGAGGGTTTGAAAGTCAGAGGGTCTTAATGAGGGGCCAACGCCCTTCCTCTTCCCCATTCAGTTTTTTCAAAAATTATGAGAGAGAAGGAGATTTTTCGCCAAAACCTCCATTGAAGGCCAAAAAGCTTGAAAATTCTTCCATTTTTCTTCGATTTTCAAGCAATGGAACACGGGGAAGGTGTTTTTCAAGGCCAAGGACGTGGCCCGGTAGCGGAGAGACGATTGGAGCTCGTCCGAATGAGGAGGCATTATACTCTTTCGCAATCGATCGCGGAGGAGCCCTACCCCGATGCTTGGCAACATTGGGCTTCTGATCCGAGTCTTCGAACGGTATACTTCGAATCTTTTCATTCCCTTTGTTGATTTCTTGCTTGAAATTGAATTTTGGGTGATTTTTGATTTTTTTTTTTTTTTGAAAATTCGAATGATTGATGTTCTTGGCTTTGAATCTTGATTTTGATGCTTTGCATGTTGTAATGAGTATATGGGTAACTCAAAGTGTGCATTTTGCTTGGAAAAAGAATTGGCATTTTCGCCATTTTTTTTTGAAATATATGAATTGTGATTTTTTTTTTTGAACTTTGAATATTGATCTTGATGATATGCATATTGCAATGAATTTATTGGTGTTCCAAAATGTGCATTTTGCTTGGGAAAAGAATTGGCATTGTCGCCACATATATTTTCTTTCGAAAATTCGAGAATTGTGATTTGAAGAATGATGCAATGCATGCATTTTGTTTGAAAAGAATGGGCATTTTGCCAACATGAGATGATGATATGAATGTATGTATGTCTAAGATTTGATGATTTTTTTTCTTGAAAAGTGGGACGGATTTTTCCTCCCGTTGGTTGAATGCATGTTATTTTATGAAAATGGGACGGAGTTCTTACTTCCGTAGGATTGCATGTAGAACTCTTTTTTTTTATGATGAGTGATATGCATGTATGCATTTTTTTTTGAAAATGGGACGGAGCTTTTACTTCCGTTGACTCTTTGTATGAATGTTGATTGGGATTTGCTGAAAACTGTCTCTTTTTTTTTTGTGAGAGAAATGGGGCTGGGTTCATTGCATGCCGTTATGCTGCCGAATTTTCTTCAAAACTTTTGTGATGAATGATGCATGTATATGCTTTCTTTTTTTTTTTGTGCAAATGCAAATGCAAAATTTTTTTTTTGACATTTTCTCTTCTTTTTTTTTTTGCAGGGCGGAAACAACTACGTGACGGAGCAGCTGAATAAGATGAAGACTCGAGGATCGGTGGAGTCTGTAGTTGACTTGTGGGACCGGCTTCCGAATGCGGGCCGAGGAGCTTTGCCGAGTCCGAGACAGATTGTTGTTGAGATCGGGCTTTGGGAGTTCATTGAGTGCTTGAGGGGGTTGGTCAAGTTCCCTAAGAGCAAGGGCCTGATGTTTGCTTTGGCGCAGCATTGGTGGGACGCGACCCACACATTTCATTTCTTCTGGGGCGAGGCTACGGTTACGCCTTCTGACTATGTTGCGATCACGGGTCTGTCCTTCAATGGACGCAGCATTGAGTGGCGGGATGGCTACGGACGCGGACTGCGAGCTCTTGGGATTTTCCCTATTCCCAAAAAGGGGATGGGGATAGAGTATGCCGTGGTCTATGGGAAGGTTGTGGAGACCATTGTGAGCTACGAGGCCGGGAGGAGAGGATAGGCGCCAGCGGTGCTAGGGCCTTCTTATGGTTTGCTTTTTCGAGCACTCTTTTTGGGCATGCTGAGGGGACGGCAGTCTTTGCCCTGCTGAGGTCCTTGGAGGACATGGAGATGGCTGGAGATGTCTCTTGGGGAGAAGTCGGGCTGGCAAAGCTTTACTTTGCTCTTGATAGATACAGCCGGAAGGCTGTGAGCTCCTTATACTGCTTCGAGTTTGCTCTGGAGGTATAAGTTTTCTTTCTTGCTTTCCCTCTTTCCTTGAGCACACACTTTTATTTTGCACTGGATTGATTTGATCTTTACCTTTCGCAGGTATGGGCATTGGAGTTCTTTCACGTCACGATGTGGCGACAGCCGGCGGAGTACGTCGGGGCGTATCCGTCCATGCGCTCCTGGTCCAAGCATGCCCGAGAGAAGATAAGCTTCAGGGGGCGTACGACTCTCAGATATGGGGGTTGCCTGCCTTTGACGGGGGCTGAGACGGATGAGGGGATGATATTCTATCCCTGGGATCGTTTCGAGGTGGCGCAGCTGAAGGGCGCTGAGATATGGACTGTGCAGCGGAGGATTCTGAGAGGTCTGACTTGCGACGTCTATTATCTGGGAGAGAGGGTGACGCACCAGCATGGCGTGAATTCGCCTTTGATGACACCGGTGGAGCCTCCCGCCGATATGATGCACCCGAGTGATAGATCTGCGACACAGGATGATTACGAGGCGGCCGGCACTTCTCGGCATTTGTGGCGATTGAGCCATATCCAGTATTTGTCTTGAGGAGGCTGAGGACGCCCCAGGTCCTTGATAGAGAGGGGTTAGGGGTCCCGCGGTACCCTCGGACGGACTTTTCATATGTCCAGGATGGGGTCCGATTGAGGGTGTAGATCCCTCAGCCTGAGCGGCTTCCACGAGCTTTCCGGCCTCGTCCGGGTATGAAGGTATGGCTTTTCCTTCCCACCTCTTTTCTTGCTTCTGTCTTTTCTTTTTTATTTGCTTCATCATCACTTCCCTTTTCTTTTTTTTGACGCTTTTGCTTTGGTGCAGTTTTCGGAGGTGGTCATTGAGAGGCTGACGAAACAAGTGATCGGGGCTAAGAGATTTATCAGGAGGATGGTTGCTTGCAGGGCTCCTCAGGCTAGAGCGAGGCGACCACGGCGGCGCACATCGGGCGGGGAGGCTTCCCCTATTCCTTCGTAGACTTCTTCCGAGACTCCTCTTTCTCCTCTCCTAGATCCCGCGCGGTGCCTTCCGGATCATGTCATTCTCGGGGATCCACATGGCGGGGACATGTCTGCGGCGTGGTGGGTCGTCTTCGTACGTCCAGAGTCACGCCTTCACCTTCGGATATGATTTCTTCTCGAGATCTTGGCTTGCCCTATCAGAGCGTGCGGTTGGTCACGATGAGCCTTCTTCCGGGGACGAGGACGATTCTGAGCCTGAGATCTTCAGGGCTCCTGAGGAGGCGGGCCCGAGTCGCAAGAGGGACCGGGGGCAGACGTCGGGCGCTAGGGATTCTGATTGATTATCTTTTTTTTTTAGACTGATTTTCTGAGATTGAGATTTGTGACTGGGATTGAGATTTGTACAGCTTATTTATTTTATTTTTTTTTGCACATTTTTTTTTTAAATGTAATAATTTAGGATTATTGTTACCTACTTTTTTTTTGATAAAAATTTTTTTTTGCACACTCCCTTTATTTTTGGAATGTAATAATTTAGGATTTTATTTTTATGAATGCAATGCAGTATGAATGCAATGTTGCATGAGCCTTGGTTTTTTGGCGAGGGTGTTAGTGTTTGGTATATGGACTGGTTTGGGGAGGTTTTTTTTTTTGCACAGGTTTCGAGCAACCGGGACGGAATATTCCTTTTTTGGTGCAGCAGCTTGGACTGTTGCAGATTTTTCTGATGAAAGACAATCATGTCCGCGCGGAGGAGTCCTGCATCTGACATTGTCCTTTAATTTTGCTTCAGATCTGGTATCACTTTATTTCAAATTCAAATATCCTCTTCAACCTCCAGTCCAAACAGCCATTTTCGGGGAGAAAGAGAGAAAATCCATGGAAAACCTTAGAAAAGCTCCATCAAAATTGTCCCAAGAATCCCAAATGTCATTCTTCAACAAATTCAAGGATTGGTCCCGGGAGATTATGCATGAGAGGAGGTCCTTCTTTGAAGAAAGGTATAAGGTGAGGTGCTTATGGTCTCTCAAGGAATTGATTCCGGACTATGATCTTCTGAGGGATTCTTCCTCATTTTGGGATACTAGAAGGCATGTCTTTTGCCTTTCTTACAATGAGGTTGTTCCGACCGTGGAAGAATTTCGGGCTTTGCTTGGTGGTCCAGAGGTGGAGGAGATAGCGGTTCCTTTGCACTGAGGGGCTTCTTTCGTTGACGGTGTGCAACCTTCTTCATCTTCCCCGGAGGAAGCGCAAGGTATGATCTGTGGTCCCGATCATTTTGATATTTCCGGTCTCCCTGATAGGTTTAGGGGTGTAGGCTTGCTTGATGATGCATATTGGGATGCCTTTGCCCTTTGCATGTTTGGGACCTTGTTCATGGTCTATTCTTTTGGGATCTGTCATCGGTCTCTGCTGGATGTAGTCGTTCATTGTCGCTTGGCGAGAGATGTTGTACCTTTGATCTTGGGGAGACTTTCCATGCTCTCGATAGGGCGCTATCGGGAGGCGGTATATGCGCGGGGCGGCCCGTTCCTCTTGACTCTGTGGGCGATGGAGCGCTTGGGGATTCTTCGGGAAACTCTGATATGATCAAGCCTTGGACATTCGCCGGGAGAGGGGTTCTTTGTAGATTTTGATGATCGGGGCTCGTGGGAGCGTTGGATGGTTTGGTCACCGGACGAGAGAAGATATCAGATGGTCGGTGCCTTGTTGGCGGGTGGAGACTCGCGAGTGCTTCGGAGACGGGTCTCATGTGGTCATGCTTAGGTGCTTTCTCGATCCGGCTTCTATATTCCGTCCTTGGTTACGAGAACGGTTCGGCTTGGAGCGGGTTCCTTTGGAGGACTTTGATGATATAGCCACCAGGGTGGTGGCTCCTGTTTCTATGGATGATCCTTCGGTATTTCCATTTCTGTCCCGAGCATGGAGGTATGACGCCTTTCCTCCTCGGGTTATCCTCAGGCGTCCGAGACCGGTGTTCCTGACCAATTGGTACCTGGATTGGTACGAGAGGCGTTTGGGAGAGACTCAGATGGCTATTTTGAGACGGCGTGAGGCCATTGTGGGTGCGGAGGACGACAGGTTTGAGAGGAGGAGGGCCGCGAGGCCAACCCTCGTGACGGGAGCGGAGACGGCGTGGCCGCTATGAGGCTTATGTCAAGAGGCAGGAGAGGAGGACTCCTATTTTACCAGCCCGGCTACAGGAGATGAGAGATAACGCTAGGGCTACTAAGGCCACGACGAGGCTGGTTTGATAGATCCTGTTCCTATACAGAGCTTGGTAGGAGGAAGACCGACATTTTCTGCTCAGAGAAGAAGAAGACTCGAAGGGGGAAGAAGAGGGGAGAGGCCAGTTCGAGTGGCATGGAGTGACTCTGAGGTTTCCGAGTATCCCTTTCTTGTCATGGCAGACACATTAGTTTAATTATGTATCTTAATTTCTTTTAGCAGGTTGCCAGTTGTAAGAATGAATCGGGCTTAGACTCATCAAAAAGTTTTTAACTTGTAATGAATATTTGAATTGCTTCGAGTTTTCGAGACGCTTTCACGGTACGATCGGTGTATTGATGTCAAAGTATGACTTTTATTTGTGTTTTAGACCGAACCGTTTCCATTTGCCTACGTTCCCCTCATTTTGAGGAGCTCGGGTCTTCGTAGTTCAACACGGTCGATTTTTTTTTTTTTTTTGTTTTTTTTTTGTTTTTTTTTTTTTTTTTTTTTGTTTTTTTTTTGTTTTGGTGCAACCCTGTTTTTACCTAGGCCGCCCTTTTCGGGTTTTCAACCTAGTTGGGTATTACTCTTTTAGCACTTTTTTTTCTTTTTTTTTTTTTTTACGCGTAGTATCTGCGCAGCTTGTCACCATTCACTGGGTGTACAAATGGATTTCCGTCGAGGTCTGCAAGTTGCATGGCTCCTCCGGAGAAGATCTTCTGGACGACGTATGGCCCGACCCAGACAGGCTCCCATTTGCCGAGGGGTTGATACGGGGCCAGGGGCTTTTCTTTCAAAACGAGATCCCCTTCTCGAATCTCCCGATGCTTTACTTTCTTGTCGAAGGCTCTGGCCATTCTGCCTTGGTAGGCTCGGATATGTTCCATTGCTTTCAATCGGCATTCGTCTAGTAGGGCCAATTCATCATGGCGACTTTGGAGCCATTCGACCTCGTTGATCTGGCTTTCCAGCAGCACACGGAGTGAGGGGATTTCCAATTCGATTGGGAGCACGGCTTCCATTCCGTAGGTAAGGGCAAACGGTGTTTCTCCTGTTGCCGTTACGGCCCGTGTTACAGCGCCCCGAGTGCCAGTGTAGCTTCTCGGGCCAATCTACGCCTCGGACGGCCATTTTCCGGATGATGTTTTCCAAAGTCTTGTTTGCTTTGCCTCGACGGCTCCGTTGGTTTGAGGCTGTAAGGAGATGACTTGTGACGGGTTATTCGGAATTACGCGGCGGCACTGTCGCATTCTCCTTCGAAGTGGGATCCATTATCTGAGATGATTTCGGCTGGCAACCCGTATCGGCATATGATGTTCTCTTTGATGAAGAGGGCAACTTTCTTTGAGTTGAGGACCATGTAGGATTTTGTAAGGCATCCTTTTCAGTTCCTTCGAAGAAATTACCAATCTGCGTCTCTTTAGGCTCTTCCGCAGTTCTCAGATTCGCACTCGTCAAAATCTCTTCGGCGGCTTGGGCTCGATTTTCCTCTTTAGGACAACTTTGCTTAAAGATTTTTTTGTTTGATTTTTTTTTTTAATGTGTACGCTTCTTTATCTAATGAATTATTATTAAATGTTTTTTTTTAATTAATTCATCATTAGTTAAAGTGGCAATCAAGGGATACTCGAAAGGTTCGTCATTTCATTGAAAACGAAAGGAATACGGCGCATTTGCTACAGACTCGTAGTCTTCAGGCGTAAGGCCATCGGACGACCCTAGAGACTTGACCTTAACAATGAGAGACTCAGAGGACTTTTCCTAGATTGACACAAAGGGATGGGAGACCAATTTGTTCTTTGGTCGCGGACGGGCCTGAGAGAGTTTCCCGATTCTTTAATGGCATCGCTGTCAGGGGCGTCATGACTCGGGAATTGTACTGTGCTCCTTCCTCGATCATTGCCACCA
Organism: Adenophora triphylla var. japonica; assembly: GCA_022495995.1. NCBI lineage: Eukaryota > Viridiplantae > Streptophyta > Magnoliopsida > Asterales > Campanulaceae > Adenophora > Adenophora triphylla. The sequence continues at coordinate 141,974 of JAFEMH010003085.1, forward strand.
TTTCTTTGACTGAGCTGAAGTCAATCGGAGTCGGCACCTGGATCTCTTCCCCGAACAAGCTGTTTGCATGATCGGACCATCCCAATCATCTGAAAAGACTTCTGTGGCTTTGGCTTTCGTCATGGTCAATTCAAACTCAGGCTTCGGATCATCCCGGGCAGTAGGAATTGTGGTAGTAAGCTTCTCGAACTGTTCCACTAGGCTTGGCACGCCTTTGAAAGTGTACTCACTCTTCATGGTAGTAGTAGCCCCGGGTATCTTGGGTAGGTCCAGAAACATTCTACGGACCGGGCTAGCTTTGGCTCCCCTGAACTTGTTGAGGCTATCCTGTAGCTTCAGCCACCCTTACAGCAGGAGTGGGCTTTGTGATGTTACCGGTTGTGTGGGACCCTTTACAAAGTAGTCGGCCAAATTAGGACTAAGGGGAGAGATTTAGGGTCATCGGCCGGGACCCTTCTGTGGCGGCTTCAAATCTTTTTCCTTTTGCGGTGTCCACCGAGGAGGCCTCATATCCCGGGCCGTGGCGAGTTTTGTCCTTTCACCTCGATGAGTTTGTGAGTTCCTTGTTGGTGCTTCCCGGATCGAGGCCGGGTAGATAGCTCATTTTCTCATCATTTTCAAGACCGGTGGGATTTTATCCCGAGTGATTGTCGGATCTATGTTGCACACTTGGGCTTTGGAAGGCTCGACCGTGAAGCCGGTTAGCATGAGACCTTCCTCGTCATGTTTGATTTCCGAGATAGGTATTCCACACGTATCCGTGCCCTCCAAGGTGACTAAATCCCCATAAATGGTTGTCGAGTCCCCATTCGAGACAGAATTTCACACCTTTGGTGGAGGCTTGAGGCGACCCCCTTGACCTGGTGCAGCCAAGGTCTTCCCGATAAGGCATTAAAAGTGATCGGGATGTCGATAACACCGGAATTCCACGAGGTATCAATTTACGGCCAAACCAAAGGTCCAAAGTAGCAACTCCAAGGGACTTGCCGAGATGTCGAGTCGTAAGCTTTATTTGTGAGGAGGAAGGCTTGGTACGTAGTCTTGATATCAAGCGAGCTCATGATCTTTGCCGGGAGAATGTTCATTCCGGACCCGTTATCAACCGGGACCCGAGGAGGCGTCGTTCATCCAATTGGGTGTGATGAAGAGAGGCTCGTTATGATCGACCCCAAATTGAGGGAGGTCGAGATCTGTGAAAGTGATTATGTTCCCGTAGTGGATGTTTCCAATCAGCTGTACCACGTCATCGGGAGTAGCATCAATGGGCACCAGAGTGCGGGCCAGGCTTTCTTCCAGCTTTAGCTTGTGTGGATAGGATGAGGTAAGTAAGGACCATAGAGAGATGTTGGCCTGTGTTTGCTTCAACTGGGTGAGCACGGGGTCCTCCTTTTCGGGGTCAGGAGCTTCGGCTGTCTTAGCATAGGGGCGCAATTCTCCCCGGGTGCTTGATCGTGGCCTTCTTATACGCCTTGGGATTCCCTTGGAAGATTTGCCGGATCGGGTCAACGGGTTAACTTCCTCATCGGTTGCTTCTTGACTAGATTTCTTCAATGCTTTGCTAAGGTCAACGGGGAGCCTTTTTGGCTATCGGCCCTTTGGTTACGACGGAGTCTAGCAACGGTGAGGGGCCGAGCCGCATGCGGCTCCTTCTGGCGGCCCTTATGGCCGCTTCCCAAGTCACGAGGCTTTTGAGTGCAGGGTTGTGTTGTTGCCCCTCGGATGGCCCACGAGCTAGGGCGTCCTCCGATTCGCTCTCATAGCCTTTGTCTTGCTCATAGTTATCATGCAACAAGAGTCGCTATTGTCGGGGCTCTGGGATTTTCGATTTCATCCCCGTATAGTGCGGCCATTACGGTTCCTTTACGTAATACTCGAGTTGGAGATGATTATAGCATTACGTGTGGGAGGCGCATCCGGTATCATGCCGGTTTCTAGGACTTCTACGAAAGGCGACATACATTCGGGGAAGGTGACCTCTTCTTGGGTAACCACGACAAGGAGTGTTACTTTGTTACGGGTGGATTTGATCTAACCATGGTTATTTTCTCATTTGGGCGGATGGGAGTTAGTTTCCCTCTCTCTATCGGATCTTCGACTATCGGCTGGATCGGACGCTGAAAACCCTTTCCCCAAGCATGGTAGGCGGTGTTGAATTCTAAGATATCCACGTGCTCGAGATCCAGAAACTTCATGGCCTTCATGTCCTCGGTTTCATATTCGTCTTCCGAAGTGTCTTCGTAGGTAAACTTCGACAACCAACCATTGTGCCTGGCTCCCATGGGCTCATTTCTGGCATGATTGTTCCAGATTATTTCCGGATCTGGGGCCTCAGTTGACTCTTCACTCTCGTCATCATCATCGTCGTCGCTGTCATCGGAATCTTCTTCCCATACTACCGGGATTTCGGCAGAGAGGGAACGCCGATCAAACCCGTTAGGGGAATATGGGTGCGTGCAGCCGCAGAAATTATCATATGCTCCCATTCCCGGAAGTGGTAGTTGCGACTCGGCTTCTCCACCCAGAAACTGCGGGGGAAGAGTGAGAGGGGGAGGCACGTACTTGACACCAGGCAGAATGTAGAAGGATTCTTCCTCCTCTGTTTCTTCAGTTTCACTGCCTTTGGGATCGTATTCAGCCTTTCCCAAAGCCAACTTGCAGAAGTGTACTAGCTCCAGATGCTCTTCGGCTTCTTTGCTGATAAGCCCCAGTACAGGCGCCCGCCTGAAGCTTTCTTGTTCAATTCTTCTTGACTGCTCTAACCATCTTGTGTAAATGGTTCTCTCATATTCTGACCGGAACAGCCCCAGTCCTTCAGTGTCGGTTTTCCCTTCATCCGAGAAATAGCGGGCCTCGTATTCTTGCAGGAAGTTTCTGACATGATAGAGACCAAGATGGGTTGATTCGTTCGATATCCTCAAGGGCGAGGGGAATCCGGGTCGGGATCCTCGACGAGGTTGGCCACGGGTATTTGGGGACCTTCATCGGCATCTTCCCTGGGCATGCGAAGGTTCTCCGCATTCAATCATGTTTACACGATTATGGTTCCTTGGCGAGAGGATTTTTAAGCGTATTAGGTCCTTCGGGGCCTTCCAACTTTCCTTGCTCTATCGGCCTGGATTGCCTTTTCGAGTAAAGCGGTTATACATTAGATGTCCATGGAAGCTTGATGAAAAGCACAATATTTTGATGTATCCAAGGGAGCATTCGGATTTACGGGTTGGAAATTCTCCAAAGGCCGCGGCAAGCCTTCTTTCACCAGTCCCTAAAGATGTCATTCGGAGGCATTCCAAAGTTTTCGAGATTCATGACCCGTGTTACGGGCTCAGTGGTCTCACGGGAGCAAAAGGAGTTGTGTTATTACATTCTGTCCCGCATAGTTAATCATCTCTTTGCCTTTAGCGAGGAGCGGAGCGGTGTTTGCGGGAGGAGCCCGATATCCGTAGGTGCCGGAGTGCGGCGGCCAGGTTCTTGATTGTAAGCTTTTTCAAACTTAGGCTGCAGAGTTAACCGTGGCCCGTAAGTACGAGTACGGGAAGTGGCGAGGAGGCTCTCGAGATGCGGTTTTAGGACATGGCGGAAGATGTCCAGTTGTTCCTCTTCGGAAGGAGGGATGGCCATTTCACCGAGTTTCGAGATTCCACCGCTTGTAGAAGTCCCCAACATTCTCATCGGGACGCCTGCCTTTATTGTTTGCGAGGTCAACTCTATTTGTTTCCCATTCCAAGTTGGCCTTATACTTTTCGTGAAGGCATTGGTAATCTGGTCCCATGTAGCCACGGCTTCGGGTTTCAAACGGAAGAACCACTTTAAGGCCTTGGACTTCAAAGATAGGCGAAATAGTCGGCCAACTGGCGATTGGTACATCCTTTGGCCTTCATCGCCAAGGTATATGTGTCCAAATGGGTTTTCGGGCATGCAGTCCCATCAAAGAGATCCAGATTAGGCATCACGAATTTGTGGGGAAGAGGAACAATGGAGTCCGGGTCCGTAGGCCGGAAGGCAGATTTCTTAGCGGTCAATTCGGCGATCTGCGCTTTCATTTCCTTGTGTTGTTCCATGAACCAGGCCAGATGAGGGTCTTGTGGTGGAACCATGGCATTCAAACTAGTGGCTGAGCCAGAGAGAGGAGCTACCACTGGCGGGAGACTGGTGGAGGGAACGACCGATCCGGGGACGTAGGTGAAAACCTGTCCTTGGCCCAAATTGCCCGGGGGAGCATGAGTAGGACCCTGAGCAAAAGGATAGAACCTTGCGGCTTGCTGTGGGTTTTCAACCGGCAAAGTAGGTGGAGGCAGCCCCGATGTAGCCGGATAACTTGGATTTCCAGAATGGGGCCCATAAGTAGGCTTAGGTGCAAGCCGCTGTCCCTGACTGTTGAATTGCATGGTGGTGAGGCGAGGGTGTATAACCGGGGAATGCTTGTGGTCTGGTGATTCGGATGACAGGGATGGAGGCTTGGTAACCCATAGAAGTCTGAGTGAGGAACGGATTTGTGTGAGGAGCTTGGTGAACTAGTACTATTACGAGGAGGGGCTCTGGCGTGGCCCCAGAACCAAGGCGTGGCGGCATTCCGAAGCGTAGGCACATTCTTTGTGAAGGTCCGGATTGATCGGTTCCGGGCGAGGTGGCATTCCAATTTGTTGGGGCATTCCGAGATAACCCCAACCATGAGAAGACATTCCGTACCGGCCTTGTCCCCACTGAGGAACTGTGAACTGATTTGTGCCATCGGGCTACATGGATCCGGTGATCTGTGGTTGGGGAGGCCGGGCCGAAGATCGAGGAGCATGGGTTACGGTAATGGCACCATAGGAGGTGGGTGGTGGCATCCTGGAGTAATCGGGCGTGCGAGTGGGATTGGCATCCTCGTCTTCTTCCACGGTGAAGGTGCCATCGGGATTGAGGCGCGGCCAACCGTGGCTCTTAATAGCCTTCATAAGGCTATTCACCGTGCTTCTGTCGTAACCTCATCCGTTACGCTAACCGATTCCCTTTGTTCTGCATGCGAGGGTCCGGGAGGCGGAGTGACGTTGTCCCCGTCATTACCGGGCGATGCGGACATTACGAAACCCGGAGTCGGAACAAACGGCGAAGGCGATGACGCGCTTGACTCTTCCCAACTAATCAAACGGTGACCGGTGTCGGAACCAAGCTTTGTGCGGAGGCTGCGGGGGAAAGACACGAGGGTTCGGATGTGCAGGAATTGAAGGAGGGTAAGTGTTTGGGCTTTGGGCTCATGCAACATGCGGTTATTTGTTCATATTTACTTAAAACATGTTTTATTAACCTAATCGGTTGGAAAAGATTGCTCTTCTTTTCGCAAACTACTGGATCTGGATCAGTGGGCCCCGTCACTACGTCTATAAGCCCCTCGTATTCCACCTGTATTTCGACCTCCCAGGGTGGACAGCCCAGGGCGAGGGTCCTATAGGGCAAGCGGGTCCCACCGACCGAAAGAAAAACGATCCTAAAAGTCTGGCGGGTAATCGAGTCTTAACGAGCATTCGATGCAAATTACGGACAAAGCTGACGTCAAAGTCAAGATCATGTCCGAGAGCTCGACAGTAAAGTCGGCATGATTTGGACTGATAAGCGTCCGCAATTGATCTTGACTTTTCGTCAGTTAGGCCGTAATTAGGCATGGAATAATCATTAATCCTTGATGACTCAGTGTCAATGCCGGGAGTAGAGTGTATAATTTGTGCGCCGAGCCGAAGTCAAGGCGTCGGTCAATATCTTGGTCAAAGTCTGCGGCGAAAAACCGGCAGAACTTCGACTGATTAGGGTCCCCGAAAGATATTGAGTCGGTATGCCGACAAAGGCTTGAAAGGAAAGGTCTATACACGTACAGGCATGACACGTACCGGACTAAAACCAACCGGTCTCGGGCAGAGTATGTCACGGACAAGTGCATGGTCGATACGAGGCTCCATGGGATGTTTGGGTAGTCCTGTGCTTGCACCGAGAGGCGTAATAAGACCAAACGGGCCGCGACAAGGATTTCCCCGGGTTAGGGACGTAGTGTGCAGTGTATGGTCACGTGTGCGTAGTGTGCAAGCAGTCTATCTTCTTTTTTTGAGTAAAATAGGAATTTTTTATGTGTCTTAAAAATATGATGCATGATGATTTTTTTTTGAAAATTTTCTTTTTTTTTTTTTTGAAATTTTTTTTGAAATTTTTTTTTTTGAAATTTTTTTTTTGAAATTTTTTTTTTGAAATTTGATGAACACATAAGCACATAAGCACGAAAATTCCGACAGTTAGGGACATGATTCCGGCAGTCAAAATTTTGACTTTTTCCGAGGCGGCCAAAACAACACGAAAATGTGCAAAAATCAACACAAACAACAAATGATTTTTAAAGCGGTGACGGAAGCTTGACCCTCAAAAGCTTTTCTTTTTTTTTTTGAAAACGATGATATCGGTACGTGGGATTGTTAAACCACAATTTATCCCCGACTCGTGTTAGGAGGCGATAACGGGAAGTTTAATGGTTTACACCGATATACCAAATATCATTTTTTTTTAGAAAAAGCTTAAGTCCCCAGCGGAGTCGCCACTGTAACGATGTGTTTCCAAATTTCGCGGGAAAAATTCGACTTTTGCGTTTCTTTGAAAAAACCAAATAAAACTCGGAAAAAGACGGAGTCGCCACGCCATTTTTATTTTAAGGGCCAAAACTTTGAAAAATGCCCGAGGTTAGAGATTTGGGTTCGGAGGTCATGTTACACGCCGGGAAGGACGTTAGTGTGCACCCGGAATGCCTCGTAAAACGAGTCTTCCAAGCTGAAAATCATTTGTGTGTGTGTGTGTGTGTGTTTTGGCCAAAATAAGTTGAAACTCAGAAAAGTAAAAATTGGGATGTCTTTTTAAGACCTTAAACTGATCCCATGATTTTTTGGAAGATTTTTGGATTGAGATTTGGTACTCAAAAGACCTTTTGAAGTTGAGAGTCACTTCTGCCAGAATGAAAAAGGCAGTGGACCTTTTATTTTGAAATGGATTCAAGGGCCTTAAAACTTCATAATCTGGATAAACTCAGAGAATGAAAGTTATTCCAGACACCTTAAATAAGATTTGTGCGAAGTAATTTTCCATTTTGGAGAAGATTTGTGGGGTCAAAACCTTCTGGAAATCTCAGATATGAAATCTGGATTTCCAGAAGCTGATGAACTGGCCTCTGAAAGAAAATTTGAAAAAAGGATTTTTACTCACCCAAAAAATAAAGTAAAAATATGTCTGGAAAGCTCTGGATGTTGGCTACAAAAAGTGTTTTGTAGTAAACACCAAATTCCAAGTTTATCTGTGTCCACAAATTAATACAATGGACTGGGATCTTGGAAAATTGCTACTGGACAGCAACTTCTCAAGAAAGAAAATATGATTTTAAAGGGGGTTTTGCATCCATGCTTGTCCCCATTTCCCTAGGTTTTGGTTAGTGATCACTTGACATTTTAGTGGTGAATCAACTATACCAAACCATCCTTGGGGTACATTAGGACTAAGCACTTCATTTGCTTGGGAAGGGGAATTTTATCCTTTTTTTTTTTTTTTTTTTTTAAACTACCAATCTTTTTTTTTTTTTTTTTTTTGAGGCTTGAAATCAATATTTGGTGCTTGAAAATGATTTTTAGGGTTTTGAAAATGCATTTGCAAGTAAGTAAGAACACATTGAAGAAAATGTTGATCCTTGTAGAGGATCATCCATGGAGATGAACTTCCATGGTGATCCTCTTGGATCTAGGGCAAGAAGATGAACAACTACATTTTGTAGTTTAAAAATGCATGCATGGGTGAGAGATTTAGGGTAAGGAGAGGGAGGTTATACCTATCTTCCTTGTGTTTTTTGGTGTTTAAAGGCTTGAATGCAAGAGTGTTTGAATTTGAGAGTGAGTGGGTTTGATTTGAGTGAGTGAAAGTTGGGAAGATTTAAGAGAAAAAGGTGACAATTCTTAGAGAATTCTCACTGTTTTCTCAAGTATTTTCGCCAAATGCTGTGAATTATGTTCTTGGTCTCTCTTATTTTTGTGACTGGAGGGCTCAATTTATAGCCCTCTGGAAATGACAGACTCATCCGCGCGGATAGGACCCTTCAGCGTGCACTGTTCATTAAATGCAGCTCCAGGCTTTGGACACAAGGAATAATCTTTTCAAAATTCAAATTAATCAGTCAGTTTTTGTTCCAGCCATTTCTATTTTTGGTTTTTCTTATTTCTTTTGCTTTTTGATTCCTTTCCTTGGTTTATCTTTTTTTGGCAATCCCTAATCTACCCTTACTTGGTTAGAAATGTTAGGGATGTTAGGAATTGTTAGAAATGTTATAACTTTCGTTAATTTTCTAACGAAAATACTAGCAAGCTCAAATTGGAGCACTTACACTTGGTCATTGCACATCAGATAGCCAACTGCAAGGTCAGACGTATCCTGGTTGATGGGGGCAGTTCTGTGAACCTCATCATGCTGGATGCCTTGAAAGAAATGAAGATCCCTGAAGATAGCATTATAAAAAGAACCTCCGTGCTCGTGGGCTTCAGTGGAGAAACCAAAAGTACAGTGGGTGAAATTACACTACCAGTTTATGTTGAAGGGATCAACTCTATGGAGAGATTATGCGTGATCGATAGTGCAACATGTTACAATGTGATTTTGGGAAGACCTTAGATCCATGGAATGAAGGCTGTGTCATCTACCTATCACCAATGTATCAAGATGCCGACACCTAGGGGAGTTGTCAAGGTTTACAGTGATCAACAGTCAGCTAAAGAATGTTATATGACTTCCATGAAGGCTTCAACAACTCTTAAGATGGCATAGCAATTACAGAGAAAGGCACGTGAGGTTCTGGAGGCGAAGGAGCATGACCTGAAAGAGATACTCTTAGACCCCTCAAACCCAAATCTCAAGGTTGGTTGGTCAAGATGTTCCGGAAGAAATCGAAGAAAACCTTATCAACCTCTTGAAAAGCAGAATTAGAAGCTTCGCCTGGAAGCATGAAGATATGACAGGCATCAGTAAAGATGTCATCACCCACAAACTCAACATCGATCCATCCTTCAGACTGATCCACCAAAAGAGAAGGAAGTTCGCACAGGAGAGGAACATCATCATCCAGGAAGAAGTGGACAAATTGCTCAAAGCTAAGATGATCAGAGAGGTCGAATACCCAAGATGGATAGCAAATGTGGTGGTGGTAGAAAAGAAGAATGGAAAATGGAGAGTTTGTGTCGACTTCACAGACTTAAACAAAGCTTGTCCCAAAGATCCATTTCCCCTGCCACACATTGATACTTTGGTAGATGCTACTTCTAGACATGAAGTGTTGACTTTCTTGGATGCATCTTCAGGATTCCAGCAAATCCAGATGGAGCCATCCAACCAAGAGGACACCGCCTTGATCACCCCAACATGTATTTATTGTTACATTGCAATGCCTTTTAGACTAAGAAATGCAGGTGCTACATACCAGAGGTTAGTCAACATGATGTTCAAAGAGCAGATTGGGGACACCATGGAGGTATACATCGACGATATGGTGATAAAGTCAAAGAAAGCTGAAGATCATGTTCAGGATCTTACTCAAGCATTTGACATCCTGGACAAGTTCAACATGATGCTGAACCCAACAAAGTGCAATTTTGGCATGAAGTCCGAAAAATTCTTGGGCTACATGGTGACACAAAGAGGGATAGAGGCAAGCCCGGAGCAGATAAGAGCGATCATCAATCTAACTTCACCCAAATCCATAAAAGATGTTCAAAGATTGACAGGGAAGGTGGCAGCATTGAATCGATTCATCTCAAAATCCTCAGACAGATGCAAGCCATTCTATGACATCTTAAAGAAGAATTCCAGGTTCGAGTGGACTGATAAGCATGAACAAGCCTTTCAAGATTTAAAGTTGTACCTGTCAACACCTCCCCTACTTTCAAAGCCTCAAGAAGGTGAGCCATTGTGTGTTTACTTAGCTGTCTCCGAAATCGCAGTTAGTGCCGTCCTGGTCCGTTACCAAGATGGCGTCCAGCAGCCAATATACTATGTAAGTAAAACATTGCTCAATGCGGAAACCTGGTATTCACACCTTGAAAAGTTAATATTAGCTTTAATTTCTGCTTCAATTAAGTTAAGGCATTATTTTGAAACTCATATTATTGTCATTCGTACTAACTATCCAATAAAAAGTGTAATGAGAAAACCAGAAATGTCAGGAAGGATGGCCAAGTGGTCTGTTCAACTAAGCACTTATGACATCAAGTATGAGCCTAGAACAGCAATAAAATCACAAGCACTTGCAGACTTTGTGGCAGACTTTAGTCCAAGTATGCTACCAGAAGTAGAACTTGAAGTCCAACAACTCCAAGATGGGAACATCCTGAGGAAGTGGACTCTATTCACGGATGGTGCTTCTAATATGAGGGGCACAGTGCTAGGTGTTGTCCTAAAGTCACCACAAGGGGACATCATACCCCAGGCCATTAGTTGTGATTTTAAAGCCACCAATAATGAAGCAGAATACGAAGCCTTAATTGTGGGCCTAACCGTGGCTCTAGACATGAACATTAAAGCAATATAGGTATATAGTGATTCATTGTTACTTGTCAATCATTTAAATGGTTCCTATGCAGCAAAAAATGCCAAGATGACAGCTTATTTGGGCATTGTGAAAATCCTGGCAAGCAAATTTCAAATCTTTTCCTTTGAATAAATACCCCGAGAGGAAAACTCTCAAGCAGATGCATTGGCCAATCTTGGATCAGCTTTCAAAAGCTTATCTCAAACCAATATACCAATTATACATGTCAACATCCCTGCCGTGGAAAGGTTAGAACTTTTTTGTACAGATGACGACATCTCAGATAATCAGATAGAGACATCTTGGACGACGCCAATAATTAAATATCTTCAAGATGGCACCATCCCTGATGATGAAAAGAATGCCAGAGCATTCAGGGTAAGAATTTCAAGATTCATGTTAATAGATAATGTGCTCTTTAAGAAATCTTTTGCAGGTCCATATTTAAGATGTCTCGAAGCTGAAAAAGCAATGGAAGTTCTAAAAGAATTGCATGAAGGATCATGTGGTAACCATCCTGGGGGCAGAAGGTTATATACGAAAGCTCTAAGAATGGGTTACTACTGGCCAACGATGCGTCAAGATTCTGCCATCTTTGCCAAGAAATGTGATTCCTGCCAGAGGCATAGTGACATCTTGCACCAACCCGCATAATTTCTTCATCCAATCCTCTCCCCTTGGCCATTTATGAGGTGGGGAATGGATATAGTAGGAAAATTGTCTAAAGCTCCCGGAGGAAAAGCATTTTTGCTAGCAATGACTGATTATTTCTCGAAGTGGGTTGAAGCTGAATCCTACGTGCAAGTTCGTGATAAAGAAGTCATATCCTTCATTAAGAAAAATATATTCAGCAGATTTGGCATCCCTTCTGAAATAATATGTGACAACCGTTCTTAATTCATCAGCAAGAAGACACGGGATTTTCTTACTAGATGGGGAGTCAAGATGGTGACATCATCACCAGTACATCCTCAAGCTAATGGGCAGGCAAAATCAAGTAACAAAATAATCATCAACAACTTAAAAAAGAGGCTAGATCAAAAGAAAGGAAGATGGGCAGAAGAGCTTCCATTTGTCCTTTGGGCAGATAGAACAACACCAAAGAACGCAACAGGTCAGACCCCTTATTCCTTAGTATTTGGTTCAGAAGCAGTCATCCTGGCAGAAGTCGTCGTCCCTACTGCCAGATATAAGATGTTGACACCTGAGCAGAACGATGCCAACCTGAGTCATGATCTAGATACCATTGACGAACTAAGGGATTTAGCTAAGATAAGGATAGCGGCGTATCAACAAAAGATTTCTAAGTCCTACAACAAAAATGTCAGATTGCGGAGGTTCCAAGTTGGTGATCTAGTCCTACGCAAGGTGTATCAAAATACAAGAGAGCCCAATGCTGGAAAGATGGCCCCCAAATGGGAAGGACCATACTTAGTTGATGCTGAAGCGGGTAAAGGTTCATATTGGCTATCGACCCTAGATGGAGCAAGGATCCCCCGAAGCTGGAATGACATTCACCTTAAGTCCTATTTTATGTAAGTTTCAATAATTACATTCCAATGCAAATAAAACCAAGGTATGGTCTTTACAGTTTTATTTCCAATAAAAGTATTTTTCTCAATTTTGTTTATCTTTTGAACGTTTACTGACTTAAGCATCGGAGGGGTGTTAGCTAAGCTAACACCCACCCCTAATGTGTTTCTGCTTTACAAGGAAACAAGAAACATTCGAATAAACCCCGCAATAAGTGAAGATGTTAACATCATTCCAAGAAGCTAACATCTTAATCAGGTACGGTCATTATTTATTTCATTATTTCCTTACTTCTTGTTTAAAATAAAATTTTTGTGAAATTCTAGTACTTTTCTATTTCCTTTCATCAAATAAAAATGACATTAGAATAGATGTCGAAATCTTTCACTATCTTATTATTTTGTAAGAGGTCGTCGATTCAAACAAATTCTCATGAAGGCAACCGTTTGAGACTGGCCATCTCACCTCCGTTAAAGGTACTTAATCCCTTCAAAGGTTTAAAGAAATTACTTTCTTTCATCTCAATAAGGTTTAAACACCTCGCCTGGAGCGGACGATGTCAACCTTGATTGAGGTGTATGATGGGCCCGTACGTTTAATATATACGAATTACCCATCTTCACTCAGTCAATGTGTTTTGACCCTAAGAATTTATCAATATGGTTGTGGCATATTCATGCCACCTAAGAACAAAAGGTTATTTGTTGGGTTTTATGGGTCCATGCGCAGCGGAATTAAGCATAAAATTAACACAAAACCCAAGCCCTAAGATCCGTTCTATATGATTAAATTGAATTGCTATGAGATAGAATTTACCAACCTAAATTGCTTTCCGGTCTTGAGCTATCGAACGGATAATTATGTGATTCGTAATCACAAACTTTTGATCTTCAAATCTTCGAATCTTCAACTCCTTTGGATCTTGTATTTGAACTCTAGGTCTTTTGATTTGTTTGAACAAAACTAAGACCCTCTTTTTATTAATCCACACAAATATGAATGTCGAGAACAATTCTCGGGTTGGGAATTGCTAGATTCCTAAAACTTATGGAAGAATATTGAGAGTATTTTGTTATGATTTTCCCTTGAAAATTTCGGCCAGACCATTAGGGTTAACAGACCTCTCATATTTATACTACTTTAGTATGAATATGTTTCCTAATCGAATTAGGAGACCAGTGTCAAAAACGCGTACGGTGGCTAGTTATGTCGCGTGACATAACTAGCCAGTGGCTAGTTATGTCGCGTGACATAATTAGCCAGTTTACATAACTTTCAATCATTCTTCCTTTGTTCAACCAATTCATTCTATTTGTGTGTGACCCAATAGGATTGTATTATGTTGGCAATGAGTCCGATCATATCGACCCTCATAAGACATAAGCGGACTCTAGCAAGCCATTATGTCTACCCAAATAACACAACGTAAGAGTTCACGTTTCCAATGGTACACTTCCATTTCTCCCTTTGTCTCACGATGTTATATTGAACACAAGTCATGGTCCACGTCAACTTGTATTTGTTCAATGCTTTCTCGATCTTGAGTATAATGATAGTCCAATCATATTGGGGTGTGGCCACACGCTTTCATCATTATCACTCATCGAGGGGCCCAAGCAAAACATCTCTCTTTCGAGGGACAAATTCCATCTTGACTTATCATCCTTCCCATCATGAATCCGATCATGCCAAAGATAGCCTTTATAGATATCGTGTTAAGATACCGTTTGACTAAAATCAAACATAACTTTCATCATATGTAAGGTCATGATAATCTCAGGTCTAGGGACTAAATGAAGTGACCATATGAGATTTAATTATGACATTTGACCATGACATAAATCTCATACGGGTCAAGTCCAGTCACTTGTTCTCTAACAAGTACCCATAATTTCAATGTGCATCTCTATGCATATAATCATCATATGATTATCCATTGACAATTATACTAATTATTCTCTTAATAATTAGGGATGGAGATTATTACAATAAATATGCAAACTATATAATAATCAAATAATAAACATAAACGATAAAGATGATACATAACGGTTTTCAGTTAAACATAACTAAAGCCTAGGGCATTACACCAACATTATTGACATTTACATGTCAATCAAAGTAATTGCAAGGATTTATACATCCACTCACAAGTTGCCAACATCTCCAAAAAGGTTAGCATGTCAACCTTCTATTTTCATTTTTCAAAAGACATGAGCAAAATTTTTTTCAAAACCTAAGCAAAGCAAAGTTTTTACCCTATGAAACCTAAAAAGTGTTGAACCAACCCAACACTTGAAAAAAGCGAAATTTCTTTGGCCCTTATGGACCAATTACAAACCCAAATGTTTAAAATATTGTCTTCGGGATGCAGCCCGTCATCAAACCAAAGTTTTTAAAAGCAAAAGAACCATTTTTACCTTTCATGGGGTGGCTACTGCCGCAGGTGTTGTAGTAACTTCCTCCAAGATGTCATCATCCTTCACTCCAGATGACACTTCCCCTACTTCATCTCCTTTACCATTCAGCGCCTTCAAGAGTGAGCGTTGCTGCTCAACATCCCACGCACTCTGTATGCCTTCCTATCTGGAACTCTTCCATCATCTAGATTTTGATCGCTATCATGCTCTTGGCGGCTGAAGCCATCACATGTTCTTCTTCACCTCCTCAATCTCCTGCAGTTGGGTATCTTGAATTGAGGATATCCCCTTCATCAAACTTTCGACTTCATTCTGTAAGTCCTCCACCCTCTTGGTCAAAACATCTTTTTGCTTCTTCGCCTGTAATGCATCTAGGACCAGCTTCCTATTTCTTTCTTCAAGGCTGTTCATTTTTGTCTCTGCCGCATCAAAACCCTGCAAAAATAGAATTGATATTCAAAATCTAGGGAATCAAATTCAAAGTTCCTAAATATCCTATTTTTTTTCGAAAATGAAGTCCATGACTTACTACAGACACCATTGTAATTGTTTCCCTCTTGATGTCTGGCAAACCCATCTCTTCAAAAGCCCCAATGTTTATAACTTCTTTTGGACCACTCTTCCTCTTCTTCACTCTCGCTCCAATAGATGGTGCCTCCATCTCCTTCTTAGGCATCACCAGTTGTTGGCTAGCATGAGTCTGTCCCACAAAATCTTGTAGGTCCTTCAAGGAAAATGCAGCTGTGGATTTGGAGACTGTCGAAAATAGAGTATATGTTATGGGCTAGAGACAGAGTCAAAATGCTAAAATAATTCTTGAATGATCAAGTAGAATCTTACCAGTAGACATCTCGGTGGATGGCAATATCTCGTGGTCTTCTGAAACAACTCTTGATTCGAATGGCTTGAAGGATCGTTCCTCTTTTGAAAATTCCAACAACCTTCTCACCTTACCCTCAGTTTCGGCAGAAGGAGGGATTAGCTTTGCCCAGTCAATAGCTGCAAAGGCAAACAAAGAAATTACAAATTCAAGTAAGTGCGGGAAAAAGAAAAAATAGAAGTTTAAAAGAGGATACCTTCCCTATTCAACCCCGTTGCCAAAAAATCTCCTTCCTCCAAAGTATCCTTCTCAACAAAGAAGTATCTTGATTTCCAACCCCTATCATTTACCGTCACTCTTGAAAACAGTGGTTTCATCCCGGACCTGGTTTTAAAGAGATACCTTGTCGAGCCAAAGGTTTGAAGCTCATACACAAAAGCTATTTCTCTCAAACCTATGTGTAACCCGAACTCTCGATTTACCCTAAGAACGCAAGAAAAAATCCTCCAAATTATGGGAATTATTTGGACGAAAGCCAAATTTGTTTTTCTAAAGAACTCAGTTATCAACGAGGGAAAGGGATAAGAGAAACCTAGGGCAAAAGGATACTCGTAAAAACAAATCCACTGAGGAGACACGAAATCGGCCTTGACAAAAACATCAAAAGTCCTAAAGACAGCAGAATCTGGGAAGCATCTACGATCCTTGACGGATTCAATTTGCTCATTGTTAAAGATGCAAACCTCCTCGTCAGGTTTGGCTAGCAAACCCTCGCAAGAAAAATCCCCATCCTTGCTCAAGCTCAAGGGATTTCTTGGCGCCTTGCTTTTTCTTGACTTGACCATATTTTGAAAAAAGGAAAGAGAGAGGGAGAATTTTACCTTGGGATGATTTCACCGCCGTGAAACAGGGTAGAAGATGGAAGAAATGTTGAGAAAGCGAGGAAGAAAATGAAACCCAGTTAAAAACCCTAGATCCTCGTAAGTTACACTAATTAAGGAGGATTAATACTCTTCAACTGCCACATCTTATCAGATTAATTAACCGCCGAGCTTCTGGAAGGTAGTAGAAAACCGTCTATTAAAATTCATTTAAAAAGACAATTATTGGGGACAATTGTTGTGGATAAAAATTCAGGATTGCAACATCTTGAAAAGCATTCAGCATGTCATCATCTTCGAACCAACAGTCAAGGTAAAAATTACTTAGATAATTAAATCGTTATTTAATTATTTTTATTATCTCTCATACAGGAAAAATAGAACGTGGGAAATATCTCTCAAGGACTCACTTCAACGGTTAGAAGACCAAGTCAAGAATCAAGAGGATCATGCCGAGATTTTAGGATAGTTTGTTAAGTCTTCAGTTATCTTGTTTTTTATTTATTTATTTAAAGAGTGGATGGCTGGAACACGACACACAGTTCACACATACACTATTATATTCCGCCATAGCTCAAGAATTTGTATCTCACTAAAACATCAATACTACCGTTTGGGACGAAGGTGACCATAAACACCTTCCTAGATTTTGTGCCGGCGAGATAGTTGTCTCAAGTGCTTTCCTCGTTACATGATCGTGTCATCTTATTTTCATAGTTACACCGATTTTACTCCATTGTGCCCTTCTAGTCTCATATTTTGATCTTTGATTTGATCCATTGTTTTTTCACCAAAACATTAAGGAGCTTCAATAAAAAAATTTGTGGAAATCATTCTGGGGGCAGAATCTTGTACACGAAAGCTTTGAGAATAGGTTACTACTGGCCAACAATGCGTCAAGATGCTGCCAACTTTGCCAAGAAGTGTGATTCCTGCCAGAGGCATGGGGACATCCTCCATCAACCCGCAGAGTTACTTCATCCTATTCTCTCCCTTGGCCGTTCATAACGTGGGGAATGGATATCGTGGGCAAATTTCCTAAAGCACTTGGAGAGAGAGTCTTCTTACTTACAATGACAGATTACTTCTCGAAGTGGGTCGAGGCTGAAGACTATGTTCAAGTTCGTGACAAAGAAGTTATCTCCTTCATTAAAAATAACATTATCAGCAGATTTGGCATCCCGCCCGAGATAATATGTGATAACGGTTCCCAATTTATCAGCAAGAAGACGAAAGACTTTCTCACTAGATGGGGAGTCAAGATGGTTACATCATCACCGGTACATCCTCAAGCTAACGGACAGGCAGAATCGAGTAACAAAATCATCATCAACAACTTAAAGAAGAGGTTAGACTAAAAGAAGGGAAGATGGGCAGAAGAGCTTCCATTTGTCCTTTGGGCAGATAGAACGATGCCAAATAATGCAACAGGTCAAACTCCATATTCATTGGTCTTTGGTGCAGAAGCCGTCATCCCTGCAGAAGTCGTCGTCCCTACTGCCAGATATGGGTTGTTGATACCTGAGCAAAATGACACCAACCTGACTTATGATTTTGATACCATTGACGAATTAAGGGATCTAGCCAAGGTCAGAATGGCAGCATATCAACAGAAAATTGCTAAGTCTTATAACAAGAACGTCAGGTTAAGGAAGTTTCAAGTTGGTGATTTGGTCCTACGCAAAGTGTTTCAGAATACTAGAGAGCCCAATGCTGGAAAGTTGGCCCCTAAATGGGAAGGACCGTATTTGATAGATGCTGAGGCAGGAAAAGGTCATATTGGTTATCAACCTTAGACGGAGTAAGGGTCCCTCGAAGCTGGAATGCCATTCACCTCAAGTCATACTTTATGTAAGTTTCAATAAGTCGTTTCAATATAAATAAAACCAAGGTACGAATTTCGTTGTTTTATTTTAATAAAAGTATTTTTCAATTCTGTTTATTGTTTGGACATTTACTGACTTAGGCATCGGAGGGGTGTTAGCTAAGCTAACACCCAACCCTAACGTGTTTCTGTTTTGCAAGAAAAACATGAAGCATTCAAATAAATCATAATGCTCCGAGATCTCAATAGCACTTCAGGAAGGTGACATCCTAAAAGTCAGGTATGAATTAAACAAATTGTTCCCTTACTCTCTTTCCTTTAAGTAAAATAAATGTTTCCACAAAGTTTATTACTTTTCTATTTCTTATTTTTTTATCAAATAAAAGTGACATCAGTCAAGATGTCAAATGCTCTTACCTACCATTTTGCGAGATATCAACGTTACAAATATTCCATGAAGACAACCGCCTGAGACTGGCCATCTCATCTAAGTTAAAGGTACTTAACCCCTTCAAAATGTTTAAATAAATTACTTTCTTTCGTTTCATTAAGGTTTCAACACCTCGCCTGGAGCGCACGATGTCAACCTTGATTGAGATGTGTGATGGGCCCATATGTTTTATATATATGACTTACCCATTTCCACTCAATCAAAGTGTGTGACCAAAAGATTTTTACAATTAGGTAATGACATATACGTGTCATCTAAGAACAAACGGTTTTTGACATTAACATGTCAACAAAGCAAAAGCAAGGATTTCTACATCCATCGCAAGGTGACAACATCTTCAAACATATTGACCATCCATTACTATTTCATAAAGTCTACCCCTACCAGAAAAATCTTTCAAAAGTACCCAAACCAAAAACTATCTGACTTACCCTAGCAAAGTCTCAGAAAAACCTAATGTGTTGAACCAACCCAACACTTGAGAAAGCAAATTGTTTTTGGCCCTTATGGACCGTTACAAATCCAAAAACTACAAATTGTTTTACAAACCATTTCCGGGACGCAGCCCATCAAAAACCATAGTTCATCAAGAAAACATTCTTAAACCATCATGGGGTGGCTACTACCGCTGGGGTTGCTCCTTCTTCATGTACATCATCATTCTTTGAGCTAGATGATACCTCTCCAACTTCTGTTGTTTCTCCAGAAAGATTTTTCAGGATTGCACGTTGTTGTTCAACGTCCCATTCAACGTGCTTCCCATTCAGAAATTCTTCCATCATCTGGACCTTATCTCCACCATGCTTTTGGCAGCAAAGGCCATCAAATTATCCTTCAATTTTCAAGTTCCTGCAGCTGAGTATCTTGAAAAGATGACATCCCTTTTATCAGACTTTCAACCTCATTAGTCCAATCCTCCACCTTCTTTGTCAGTCCTTCATTTTCCTTCTTCAATTCATCATTTTCCTTCTTCAGTTCTTCATTCTCCTTCTTCAAACCTTCCTTCTCTTCTCTATACTGCTTCTTCGACTGTAGCATTTCTAGTATCAGATTTCTGTTCTTTTCCTCCAAAGTGTTCATCCTAGTCTCTGTCGCTCCAAAACCCTATGAGATCAGTTAATCATCAGTAAATAGATATCAGTTAAAAATTTGCAAAGATTCTATTTTGTACAAAAAACCAAACTTACCACCGATGTCATGGTTATAATTTCCTTCTTAATATCAGCCAAACCCATCTCTTTATAAGCGCCAACGTCTACAACCTCCCTAGGATCGCTCTTCCTCTTTTTTCAGTCTAGCACAAACTGACGGTGCTTCGACCTCCTTCTTAGGCACCATTGGCAGTTTGCTAGTCTGGATTGGCCAACAAAGTTTTGCAGGTCCTTGAGAGAAAAGGCAGCAGTTGATTTCGACACTGTCACCAGAAAATCAAGACTCTGAGCGTAAGAAAAATCAAGCTACAGCAAATCTTAAAGAAATTAAAAAATTACCAGTTGACATTTCTGCAAAAGCCAGCGCTTGGAAATCTTCTGAAACTGTTCCCACTTCTAAAGGTTTGAAAGACCTTTCCTCTTCAGAAAGCTCCAACAGATTTCTCACCTTGTCCACAGTATCCACAAAAGGGGGAGAAAGCTCTGCCCACTTGATAGCTGCAAAAGCAGAGAGAAGAAATTACGAATTAAGTTAAGATGGAAGATTGTAAACTCGAAATCAAAGAAAAGGTACCTTCCCTGTTCCACCTTGTTGATAAACTGTCACCCTCCTCCAAGGAACTGTTTTCTACGAAAAAGTACCTTGCTCGCCAACCTCTATCATTTATAGCCACCTTGGCAAATAATTTTTTTTCCCAGACCTCGTTTCATGAGATACCGTGTAAAACCAAAGGTTTGAAGTTCATAAGCCGAAGCTATCTCACTCAAGCCTGTATTTAACCCAAATTCTCTGTTCACCCTCAAAACACAAGCAAAAATCTGCCAAATCATAGGCATTACTTATACGAAGGCCAGTTTAGTTTTTTGGAAAAACTCAGTAACCAACAGTGGAAAGGGGAAAGAAAAACCAAGAGCAAAGGGGTACTCATAGAAGCAGATCCAATTAGGAGAGACAAAATGGAGAGACAAAATCCGCCTTAACGAAGACGTCAAAAGAACGAAAACAAACAAATTCAGGAAAACATTTACGATTTTTTAAAGACTCGATTTGGACATTGTTAAAGACGCAGACTTCTTCGTCGGGCTTGACTATTAAACCTTCACAAGCAAATTCCCTATCTTTGCCAGGACTAAGGGTTTTTTTGGCGCGATTTCACTTTTTGATTTGGACCACTTAGGTTTACCCATACTGAAAAAATGGAAAAGAGAAAAGTGAGAGAAAAATTACCTTGGATTTTCACCGCCGTGAAGCAAGAAAGAAAAAGGAGAAGACGTAAGAAGAATGAGATAAGAAGTAGTAAAGGGCTCAGTGAATAAACCCTAAACCGCCCATTATCCTCGAAGATAATGCACATTCATTGCCTAGGACTCTACCTCTCTCACACGTCTTGTCAAAGTAATTAACCGTCGAAAGTAGAAGTGTGTAGGAACTTATCCTTACATCTTCCATAAAATGACAAGTTTGGGGACAATTGTTTTGGGTAAGATTTCAGATGACGACGACTTGAGGATGTTCAGCATGTCAACAACTTGAGCTCTGCAGTTAAGGTAAAATTACTTTGACTATTTATCAATAATTATATCTATTATACAAGGTAAAAATGAAGACGTGGAAACGTGCTTTTCATGGACTCTCTTCAACGGATAAAAGACCAAGTCAAGGATCGAAGATAAGCATTATGAGATGTATGGAGAGTTTGTTACGTTTGTTATCTTAGTTGTTTATCCTTTATTTAAAGGACTATGGGCTGGAAGACGATCACACACTGTTCACGCACACTCTTGTACTCCGCTATTGCTCCACCATCTCTTGTAATCCAATAAATCAATACTATTGTTCGAGAAGGTATGTGCTCATTAACACCTCCCGAGGTTTTGTGCCGGCGAGATCTTTATCTCAAGGGCTTTCCTCGTTACATTACCGTGTCAATCTTGCTTTACATTTATACCGATTTTACTCCATTGTGCCTCCTAAACTTGCATTTTGATCTTTATATTGATTCATTGTTTTTTTCACCAAAACAAATGGGAAGATGTATTATCTAAGACTATCTCTCAAATCCTTTATGAGTGTGTATACATATACCTTCACCTATTGTGTATGATCACTGTATTGAGATTTCCAAAGAGTTCTTTTGGAGTCTTGTGACCAAAAAGTTATGCATTTTAGGGGTTATCACCAAAGGATCACCATTGTTGTCTACCACTTTTAGATTTTCAAAATCTCACACCTTACCAATCTTTGATGCCAACCCAAGAACCAAAATGCAAAACCTTCCACCCAACTTTGATCCTTTCAACTTCATTCCTCCATACCATGTTAGACTTCAGGACTTTAACAGCTACGACTCTGATTTGAGAAAAATCTTGGGACATATGATGCTTAGAGGATTTAACAACATTGAGAAATTCTTGGCCACTAGAGTTAAATACAGAAATGCCCTCCCAGAAGATGACTCTTTCCTTGAACATACCTCTCAAAGAGAGCCTTTTAACCCTCAAGAAATGCCTCCTATCCTTTCTGACCCTATACATATCAGTCAAGACTCCTCTGTCTTCACCCTTAGACCTATCAAACCATGATACCCTACTTACCCACTCCCCCACCCACTCACTTACAAGCAAACCCCTTTCTGGCTCATGATGAAACACAAGCAGAAACCTGTTGTGGGTATTTTTCAGCATGGTGACATCTTCAGTTGCTCCTGCATGTCAAGATGTTACTCCACTGTAAGTATCATTTTAATATTTACTTATTTGATTTTTCCTAATATCTTTATTATTATTTTTCAGTGAATAAGAGAGAAGAAAACGGGATATTTTTCTAGCACGTTCAACACATCTTCAACGGCAAGGATGACTTGGTCTCACGGACGTTGAAGAGGATAAGATTATTCCCGAGATTGTAGGAACAACTTTTACCCATTCATACTTATTTATATTTAAGGGGAGATGGAGACGAAAAAACACACGCACTCTCATATGCACACACTCTACGCACACTCAACTTGTAATTCTCTCCATCATTTTCCACAGTTGTATTCATAATAATCATAGTGAAACTTTTAAGGTTGGAGACCTAACTCCCGGGGTTTTTTCCAAAGAGGTTATCACCTCTAAGGTTTTCCTCGTTAACAAATCGTGGTGTCATTCTCTCTTTTCATGTCTTTGTTCCATTTAGTCGAATTCCACAGTCCCCTCCTTGTTGTTTAATCCACACACTTGTCAAAGTTAAGATTCAACACTATTGTTTTTTCTACCAAAACAATTTGGCGCCCACCGTGGGGCCCCGTGGTTTATCGGTTATTTGGATCATTTCCTAAGCGAATTCATTATGTCTGCACCACCCAATGTGTTCGCCGCCGACAAGAGTCCCGCCGTTGATCCATCATCAGGAGGTAGAACCAGCTTGTTGCCGCCACCTCCTCAGACCGGACCTCAGCAAACTCGACCTAGAAAGACTCCACAAAAGGAAGCCTCCTCTTCCAATGTAGATGCCGACATCCGGAGTATCCTGACCCGGTTGAATCAGAGGTTGGACCAGCAAGACAACCATTCAAAGGTGCTGACCAATTCCATGATTAAGATGCAGAAGGATCAACAGCTCATCGCATCTCGGCTTGACAACATGTCCCCACTGCGTGCAAGGAACCTCAACTTCGACAACACTGAAGGATCTACACTTCAGAGTGAATTTATCCCGATGGGTAGTCCGCCTCAAACTCATCAACCAACATCCTTAATGACGTCAGCATCTTTGCCTGGGGACACCCTAATGACGCCACCCTCCGCAGGATTCACCCAGTTCATCCCATTCATTGACAACACCACTGTCACAACTACTACGGACAACTCTGGTTTGCTAAATAATCTTTTCAATAATAATAATTTCAATCGTATTCCTATGGATGACCCTTTTGCAGGAAACCCTCTAGCCAAACAGATGCAGGATCTCAAAGAGCTGATAATGAACGTGCCGGGCATAACTCCTCCAATCCAACCAGTGACTCAGAACTGCTACAATCAATCCCGGTTTGTCCCAGCAATTTCAAATGTTGACATCCCAAAGCGTTTCAATGTACCATCTATGAAGTTGTATGACGGCACCACAGACCCAGAGGAGCATGTTGCTCACTATCAAGAAAAGATGGACATAATCCATATTCCGCTTCAATTCCGGGAGGCCTGCTTATGCAGGGGATTTGGATCGACCTTGGCTGGACCAGCTCTCAAATGGCTGATTAGGCAACCCCTAGGTTCAATTGGTTCATACGCCCAACTTATCAACATGTTCTATAACCAATTCTCATGCAGTCGACAATTTGAGAGGTTGACAAGTGATCTCTACAATGTGATCCAGCAGCCTAATGAAACTCTGAAGGATTATGTCCACCGGTTCAATACGGAAGTGCTAGAAATTCCCAATCTTGATATGTCGATGCCACGTACATTCAAAATGGGACTGAAGAAAGATTCACAGTATTATCAAGATTTGGTGATGACTCCTTGTAAGCGGTTGGAAGAAGTCAGGAGCAGGGCAGTGAGATTCATAAGACTGGAGGAAGATGAGCTGCGAAGATCGAAGTCCTCATCCAAGTTGTCGACATATGACAACCCTGACAAAAAGACTGGATCGTCCCATCGCAGGAACAACCGTTCCAATCCTTATCCGAGAATTGATACTAGCAAAATTAATTCAATAGATGGTGAGGATGAAGATAGCGATAATGTGCCTAACATTTCTGATTATTGTTTTTCTGTTGACATTTCAGGTGTACTCTGTGCAATGGGCAACCTTGGGGACAAAGCCAGATGGCCAAAGAAGACGGATAAGACCACGGGGTGGCGTGACAAATCAAAATGGTGCGCTTACCATGAAGACTTTGGACATGTTACTGAAGATTGCATCGCACTAAGAAAAGAGATCAGTTACTTGCTCTCGAAGGGACATCTTAAGGAGTTGCTGGGATCCAGAAAGAAGAAGGCTGAAAGTGCGGAAGCTCCTCATGAAGCCGAAAGACCAGTTTCTCCCCCAGCATCAACAAAGGTGATCAATTTCATTAGTGGAGGTTCAGAAATATGTGGCACATCCTATTCTGCCGCAAAACGACATGCTAAGGAGTCAAAAGAGGAGAAGCCAGAAAGACAAAGATGTCGACACCCTGCCAGGATCCAATCACCTTTGATGAGAGTGATCGAGATAACTTGCTGGAACCCCATCACGACGGTCTAGTTATTTCCTTGCAGATCGCCAACTGTACAATCCGGCGCATCCTGGTTGATGGGGGTAGCTCTGTCAATCTCATTATGTTGGGTACCCTTAAGGAAATGAACATCCCAGAATCGGAGATCATCAAGAAATCCTCAGTATTGGTAGGCTTCAGTGGTGAAGTCAAAGAAACGGTGGGGGAGATAAAGCTTCCAATATACTCAAAGGGCCTCAACACCATGGAACGGTTCTGTGTAATTGATTGTGCAACATCCTACAATGTCATCCTTGGAAGACCGTGGATTCATGGAATGAAGGCTGTACCCTCCACTTACCATCAGTGTGTGAAGTTTCCAACACCTTGGGGTGTCGCTAAGATATACAGTGATCAACAGGTGGCCAAGGAATGTTATAAAACTTCAATGAAGGCGTCAACATCTCCAAAACAAGCATAGCAATTACAGAGGAAAGTACGTGAAGTCCTGGAAGCTAGGGAGGATGATGTGAAAGAAGTATTGCTAGACCCTTCCAACCCGGACATCAAGGTACTTATTGGCAGTGACATCCCATCAGATATAGAAGAGAAGCTTGTGGACCTATTAAGAAGCAGAGTAAGGAGTTTTGCTTGGAGACATGATGACATGACAGGCATCAGCAAAGATGTCATCACTCACAAACTTAACATAGATCCTAGTTTTAAACCAGTGCACCAGAAACGTAGGAAGTTTGCAGAAACAAGAAACCAGATCATCAAGGAAGAAGTAGAGCGCTTACTCAAAGCCAACATGATACGAGAGGTAGATTATCCAAGATGGTTAGCGAATGTGGTTGTGGTTGAGAAGAAGAATGGGAAATGGCGAGTCTGTGTTGACTTCACCGACTTAAATAAAGTCTGTCCAAAAGATCCTTTCCCTTTGCCACACATAGATTCGTTAGTTGATGCCACCTCCGGACATGAGCTCCTCACATTCATGGACGCATCCTCAGGATTTCAACAAATTCAGATGGAACCATCTGACCAAGAGGACACCGCCTTCATAACGCCGACAGGTATTTATTGTTATATTGCTATGCCTTTTGGACTAAAAAATGCAGGTGCAACATATCAGAGGCTCGTCAACAAAATGTTCAAAGATCAGATTGGGGACACAATGGAAGTATATATTGATGACATGGTAGTAAAATCCAAGAAAGCCGAAGATCACATAAGCAACCTATCTCAAGCCTTTGATATCTTGGATTGTTTCAATATGAAACTTAATCTAGCTAAATGCAAATTTGGAATGAAGGCATGGAAGTTTTTGGGTTATATGGTTACTAAAAGAGGCATTGAAGCTGCCCCAGAACAGATACGTGCTATTATCAACCTGTTGTCACCTCAATCTGTCAAGGACATCCAAAGATTGACGGGAAAGATTGCTGCACTCACCAGGTTCATTTCAAAATCCTCGGATCGATGCAAACCTTTCTATAATATCCTAAGGAAGAACAAGAAGTTCCAGTGGGAGAACCAACATGAAGAAGCCTTTCAGGAGCTCAAAACTTACCTTTCGACACCTCCATTATTGGCCAAACCTCAGGAGGAGGAACATCTTTACATCTACCTAGCAGTATCAGAAGGCGCTGTAAGTGCAGTCTTGGTGACGGAACGAGATAGTAGTCAGCAACCCATCTACTATATAAGTAAGACACTTTTAGATGCGGAGACCAGGTATTCTCATTTACAGAAGTTAATTTTAGCTTTGATAACTGCTTCTATTAAATTAAGGCACTATTTTGAAACACATACTATAATTGTACGCACTAACTATCCTATTAAGAATGCTATGAGAAAACCAGAGATGTCAGGTCCAATGGTGAAGTGGTCTGTACAATTAAGCACATACGACATTAAATATGAGCCCAGAACAGCAGTAAAATCTCAAGCCCTAGCTGATTTTGTGGCTGATTTTAGTCCAACCATGCAACAAGAGGTGGAATTGGAGGTACAACAACTTCAAGATGATGACATCCTGAAAATCTGGACCCTCTACACAGATGGTGCTTCTAACATGAGAGGTACAGGTCTTGGAGTTATACTAAAATCGCCACAAGGGGACATAATACCACAATCCATCAGTTGCAGTTTCAAGGCCACTAATAATGAAGCAGAATATGAGGCATTAATTGCAGGTTTAACAAGCTGACCCAGACCTAGATGTCAAGCATATCCGGGTGTTTATGGATTCTTTGCTAATTGTTAACCATTACAACGGATCCTACATGGCGAAAAATGCAAAGATGACGACATATTTGGAAATCGTAAAAATTCTTTCGGCCAAATTCAAATCATTTGCCTTGGAACAAATTCCACGAGAAGAAAATTCTCAAGCAGATGCTCTGGCAAACTTAGGTTCAGCCTTCAAAAGCATTTCACAGACAAGTATCCCAATTGTGCATATTGACATCCCAAAGAATTGATCATCTTGAGCCATTCGTTCTAGATGTCGACGTACCTTCCTCTCCAAAGAAGAACCTCTTGGGATGCTCCTATTATTAAGTATCTCTTAGATGATACGATCCCAAATGAGGAGAAAAATGCTAGAGCCTTCAGTGGTAAGAGTATATAAGTATTTACTTATTGATAACCTTTTGTTTAGAAAATCTGCCGCAGTCACTACTTAAGATGTCTAGAAGCGTACCGAGCCCATCGTGTTCTCAAGGAGCCGCATGAAGGACAATGTGGAAATCATACCGGGGCGTAAGTCCGCATACCAAGGCTCTTAGAATGGGCTATTTTTGGCCCACAATGAGAAGAGACGCCGCCGACTACGCAAAGAAATGTGACTCCGTCAACGACATGGGGACATCCCGCACCAACCACCGAACTACTACATCCTATCCTGTCGCCATGGCCGTTTATGGTTTGGGGAATGGACATCGTAGGAAAATTACCCAAGGCACCAGGAGGAAGAGTATTTCTACTAGCTATGACAGACTACTTTTCTAAATGGGTAGAAGCTGAGGCGTACGTACAAGTTCGTGACAGAGAAGTTATATCTTTTATCAAAAGAAATATATTCAAATTATTTGGGATACCTTCAGAGATAATTTGTGACAACATCTCCCAATTCATTAGTAAGAAAACCTGAGATTTCTTGACATCTTGGGGAGTCAAGATGGTGACATCTTCACCTGTTCACCCTCAAGCCAATGGACAGGCAGAATCTAGCAACAAAATAATCATAAGCAACTTAAAAAAGAGACTCGAACCGTAAGAAAGGATGATGGGCGTAAGAGTTGCCAATGGTTCTATGGGCCGACAGACGACATCTAAGAACGCCACCGGTCAAACTCCCTATTCACTTGTATTTGGGACAGAATCAGTTATTCCAGCAGAAGTACTTGTACCTACGGCCAGATACAGTTTGTTGACATCTGAACATAATAAAGACATCTTGACATATGACTTGGATACCGTAGACGAACTAAGGAACATGGCCAAAGTTCGGATGGCAGCATATCAACAAAGGGTAGCCAGATCTTACAACAAAAATGTAAGGGTTAGAAGGTTCCAAGTAGGAGATTTAGTCCTACGAAAGGCATTCCAAAATACAAAGGAGCTCAATGCAGGCAAGCTCGCCCCAAAGTGGGAAGGACCCTACCTAATAGATGCACAGGCCGGGAAAGGAGCATATCGTCTGTCAACCTTGGATGGCCAAATGATACCACGAAGTTGGAACGCCATTCACCTTAAAAGGTATTACATCTAAACAATGCTCCCTTTAAACTCATCTCATCCCAGGTACGGACAATCCTTTATTTATTTGTAACCTTCCATTTTCCTATTTACTATTTTCTTACTTCATTACAAATCAAGATGTCGCTAACACAACTTGTGGAGAGGCGTCAACATAGTTGACGTCCATTTTTAACATGTTTCTGTCTTATGAGGTGTTGACATACATAAATGGGGACATGTCGAAAGTACGCAAATTCAGAAGAACAACGAATTCTCCTCCGTCAGAGACTGGCCATCTCTTCTCAAGTAAAGGTACACAATCCCTTCTAAGGTTTAAAGAGTTAATTACCTCTTTCTTAAGATGTTAGGTTACCACACCTTCGCCTGGAGCGCAAGTTATCTCTTTAATTGAGGTGTGGGGTGGGCCTATATGGGTAAACTCATATAGCTTACCCATTCCCACTCAGTTAAATGATTGATCTCATGTTTTATTGTTATGGTTGTGACATATACGTGTCATCTTAAGTGTCTACAGCTTTGACATACTATCATGTCACCTTACGAGCATATATAACAAATAACCATACAAAGAAAAATTTCATCCAAAAGAAAACAAGCCTTGACATGCTTGAAAATTACTAAACCATAACTAAATTAAAGTTACCATAAGAACATCCAAACTACCAAAGTTAAAATGCAAAAGTGTTGGACCAACCCAACACATAAAAGAAATTGTCTTTGGTCCTTATGGACCTATTACATAACCAAACAAAAATTAAAATTGTCTTTAGGGATTCCACCCCAGTAATACCATCAAAAAACCAGAACAAAGTTATTTTACCTTTTTTCAGGTGGCATCCGCCGCAGGTGTTGCTTTGGGGATAACTTCTCCAACTTCTGTTGCATCCTTTACAATCGCTTCATATGGGCTTGATGACACCTCACCCTCATCTATTGGCTCACCTGTCAGCTTGGAGAAGTAGGCATATTCCTTGTTGATATCCCAATTATGGGTCTTCCCTTCCTGGAACTCCTTCATCATCTTGATCTTACATTGAGAAACGGTTTTAGCAGCAGCCAATTTGCAAGAACTTTTCACTTCTGCAACCTCCTTAAGATGATCCTCCTCACTTTTTGCCAAATTGTTCAATAAATCCTTAACTGTCTGCTCCTGCTCTTCCAACGACTTAACTTGTTGCTCCAAGGTCTTTTCATGCCCTTTCACCTTGCTCTCTAACATTATCTTCTCTTTCTTAACCAAAGCAATATCAGCCTTAGATTTCTTCTTCAACATCTCCATTTCTTTTACCAGATCTTCCAAATACCCTACAGCCTGTAAAATAATATACTTGACATCAAAAGATATTATAAAAAACTTTGGAAACAGTCTAAACCCAGTTAGTATCATCTTACCCCAGTTGCAAAACTCATGCATTTCTTTTTGAATTCTCCCACTGGCATTCCTTCAAAAGTATCTCCAACATCAACCACCTCCTCTTGAATAGCTTTTATCTTTCTCACCCTAGAGCCAATCCCTGCGCTCTCATCTAAAACAAGGATCTTCTTAGAAACAGGCAGAGGTTTCATATCAATCTTAAGAGCGGGCTCATCAAACATGGCCTCAATGTCATCAAGATCAAAGTCCGATCCTGAAACAAATGGTTTAGAGACTGCATTGACATGTGAATATTATCAAGAAGTGTAATGCATCAAATTGATAAAACTATAGTGAAAAGACAACATGCATATATGTAGACATAATGACAGAAGTTGACGCTTTCTGATCTTCCGGAACAACCAGAGGTGATTCTAGTAGTCCCCTAGGAGATCTCTTGTCCAAGGGAAGCTTGAAAAATTCGTCAATTTTGGCCAAGGTGTCCTCAAATGCAGGAAGTAGTTCTCCTACCAATATCTGAAAAGAGGTAAGAACAATTACGATTTCAGTTTGTTTCAAGAACAGGAAGTCACAAAGTTAGGAATTTAAGTACCTCCCTTGTTCCATTTGCTTGATATCTCATTCCCTTCTCCAATGGATGCCCTATCAACAAAGAAAAATCTATTTTTCCATCCCCTATCACTAGAAGACGTGGTGCTCATTAAGGAGTTCCTACCTGACCTTTTCTTAAAAAGATACCTTTTTGAACCGAAAGGTTGGAGATCGTACGAATAGGCTATCTCATGAAGCCCTAGATTTAACCCATTTTTCGTGTTCACTTTGATAATAAAAGCAAAAACTCTCCAAGCCATGGGCATCAGTTGAGGATAGGCAAGATGGGTCTTTTGAAAAAACTCAGAAACCAACGATGGGAAGGGGTAACTAAACCCTAGAAGAAAAGGATACTCAAGAAAGCAAATCCATTTGGCGGAAACAAAGTCAGACCTAAGGTTTACAGAGAAAGGGTGAAAAATCGCACCTTTGGGGAAGTAACATTGTTGTTTTAGTGATTCTATTTGGGTATCACTAAACAAACAAGTCTCCTCATCCGGTTTCGCAAGGAGATTTTCACAAACGAAATCAGTAAGACTAATCTCTATGGGACTTTGTGGGGATGGGGCACTCTTAGTTTTGGACGAACTCCACCTAGTTCTACCCATGGTTGACAGACGAAAGAGAGAAGTAAACAATGGATGAAAATAAGAAACGGAGAAATTTTTACCTTGAAGAAGAACAGCGCCGTAGCAAGCAGGGGTGAAAAGGAAGGTTTGAGAAGTTTATTAAGCCTTCCAAGCGGTTATTTAAATTAAAAAAGAACTCTTTTTCCAAAAAATCACTTTTTCCTAAGCATTACTCCCCAACCGTCCATTGTCTCCACGTTTCACAAATACCCGTCCCATCATGCAAGCTGGAAGTTGAGCATTTATTGGGAGAAAAACATTTGCCTCTTCAATTGCCAAGATAGCCAAATATTTTTGGGGACAAATTGTTGTGGGTATTTTTCAGCATGGTGACATCTTCAGTTGCTCCTACATGTCAAGATGTTACTCCACTGTAAGTATCGTTTTAATATTTACTTATTTGATTTTTCCTAATATCTTTATTATTATTTTCCAGTGAATAAGAGAGAAGAATACGGGATATTTTTCTAGCACGTTCAACACATCATCAACGGCAAGGATGACTTGGTCTCACGGACGTTGAAGAGGATAAGATTATTCCCGAGATTGTAGGAACAACTTTTACCCATTCATATTTACTTATATTTAAGGGGAGATGGAGATGAAAAAACACACGCACTCTCATATGCACACACTCTACGCACACTCTACTTGTAATTCTCTCCATCATCTTCCACAGTTGTATTCATAATAATCATAGTGAAACTTTTAAGGTTGGAGACCTAACTCTCGGGGTTTTTTCCAAAGAGGTTATCACCTCTAAGGTTTTCCTCGTTAACAAATCGTGGTGTCATTCTCTCTTTTCATTTCTTTGTTCCATTTAGTCGAATTCCACAGTCCCCTCCTTGTTGTTTAATCCACACACTTGTCAAAGTTAAGATTCAACACTATTGTTTTTTCTACCAAAACAAAACCCAAGAAACAAGGATCATGTGGCCCTGTTTTGAGCAGACTCGTGGAGCTGCAGTTTGGATTATCTTTATACTTCTAAAAGAAAAACAACCAATGCTCAGTTAAAGAAAAGAGAAAGTGTTCATTTCGAGTATCATAATGATATGGAGAATGAATGGAATAATGATAGCTTTTACAGAGGTCTTAAGCAAAAAATGAGGAAGAAATTGGATGAAGAAAGGGTTGAAGTGCTTGCTGCCAAATGATCAATAGCTGAAAACCTTGATTCCGAAGATTAAGTCCTAAGAAAAAGCTTGATAGGATAGGTTTATCTTTCTTTACCTCCTGTTTAATTTCATTGTCTATTAAACAATTATTTAAGTATCTTTGTTTCCATGACCGTTGTTCTTCCTTTTTACTATGATAATCAAGAAGATTCCTTCTTCATTGGTAAATTATCATTATTATCCTTATAGGTTCAAAATATATTTCTTCACCAAAAAGGGAGGAATTTTTATGCCCTAACTATGATCATATAATTAGCAAAGTGTTTTGATAAAAAATATCTCAAATAACACTAATCATAATCCAGACAGCTGACCTTGAAAGCAGTGACCAATTCATTCACTTAACAACAAAGACAAAAATACTGAACAACTAAGACAAACACTAGACATCAGACACCCCAAGACTTTAGCCCAAGTCTTGGCATCATTCATTAAACATCTAGTATCTCACAAGCATCTTATACATTATCAAAGACTCAATAAAGTCTTAAATAGTAGAGACATTCAAACTCAAGCACCAGACAAAATCAAGCCTAATAGCAGACCTATTCAAGACTAACTCAAGACTTAACAACAATGCTTGAACACCAACATAAATCTTCAAACAACTAAGAAGAAATCTATATATATATATTAAAGTTGGTGAGGAGGGTTATGGCTTCGCCACGTGGACAAGTTTAGGCAAACTCTTGATTTTGGAGAAGCCACATCATCACTATCCCGAAATCTATATGACTTTTGGTATTCTCCTTATTAGCTAATACTATTAGTTAATAATAATAGTTATTATATCGGTTAACTATTACTATTAATAATATTAGTTAACTATAATAGTTACTTTATAAGTTAACTATTACTATTAATTGTATTAGTTAACTATAATAATTACTATATATGTTAACTATTACTATTAATTGTATTAGTTAACTATATAAGTTAA
Organism: Adenophora triphylla var. japonica; assembly: GCA_022495995.1. NCBI lineage: Eukaryota > Viridiplantae > Streptophyta > Magnoliopsida > Asterales > Campanulaceae > Adenophora > Adenophora triphylla. Next base: position 175,289 of record JAFEMH010003085.1, read on the forward strand.
CTATTACTATTAATAATATTAGTTAATTATAATAGTTACTATATATGTTAACTATTACTATTAATAGTATTAGTTAACTATAATAGTTACTTTATAAGTTAACTATTACTATTAATTGTATTAGTTAACTATAATAGTTACTCCCTCCGTCCCAGACCAAGGGTTCATCTTTCCTTTTTGATCCGTCCCAGATCAAGAGTTCATTTTCATAAATGGCAAGTTTTTGAATATGTTTATACCCTTATCAACTCCATATATTTACAAAAAAACCATTCATTATACCCTTATACATTCTCTCTCCTATTCCCTACCACACATTTAACTACTATTCCTCCCACTCATTCTCTTTCCTATTAAATATTTTTAACTTTTACATTCTCTCTCCTATTCCCTACCATATATTTAACTTTTACATTCTCTTTCCTATTTCCTATCCCACATTTAACTACTATTTCATATCCCACATTTAACTTTTATTCATTTTTAAAAAAAATTCTTAAGAAGCGTGAAATCCACCCCATATACCCATGGTCTGGGACGGAGGGAGTACTATATATGTTAACCATTACTATTAATAGTATTAGTTAACTATAATAGTTACTATATATGTTAGCTATTACTATTAATTGTATTAGTTAACTATAATAGTTACTATATAAGTTAACTATTACTATTAATAGTATTAGTTAACTATAATAGTTACTATATATGTTAACTATTACTATTAATAGTATTAGTTAACTATAATAGTTACTATATATGCTAACTATTATTATAAATAGTATTAATTTACTATATAGGTTAAGTAATAGTATTATAGTTACAATATATGTTAACTATTACTATTAATAATATTAGTTAATCATAATAGTTACTATATATATATCAAAGTAGGTCGTTAATAATGTCAATGATCATTTAGCTTAAAGACGTACTTTTCTCGGGAAGGTTAAGGGTTGGAACCCCCTACATTGTATTTAAAATGTTGTAATTTGAAAAGAAATAGGTCGTTAGTTTTTTTCATTCACTTTGTTAACGTCCATAAAAAAATTTTGCATACTGACATAAATTATGACATCAAAAATAAATGACATACAGTATGAACATCAAAAAAAATGGCAAAAATTGCTGTATTGTTAGTCACAATGCAATTCCTATTAAACTTATGTGCAACAAAGTTATTAAAATTGAACACAATTTTTCTAACTTTATAAATGTTAATGTTTTGATTCATTTATAATATACTTATATTATAAAAAATAAATCATGATATTAGCAAATTAACTTCCCGTGCGGAGCATGGGTTACCTACTAGTCCCTATCATTTGTTAAAACCCCAACCTGGCATGCCATGTCAACCAACCAAAACCTCTTCTCAACTACTTAGCAGTCAAACCATTAACAATACTAGTCAAACTTTTCCTTTTCCTCAACCTACCTCATTTAAACCTTTGTCCTTTATTCACCAATAGCTACATTGTAGTCCTATATAAAGAATCTCACTGGCATGTTTTTCTTCACCCTTTCAACACCCCTAACCAAACCCTTGCTATCAAAACCTCAACAAACATCCAACATCAAGTTGTCATCAGTCCCCAACATACCTACACCCACATCAATTGTAACTCTTACATTTTTTTGCATTTTTCTTTTCATTTATTTTCTTTGGAAGAAGCAGCCTTAATTAAAGTGTCAATTAAGAAGAGGGAGTTCTTCATGAAACTTGCTTTATCAATCTATGTAATTCGTGGAGAGGAGATTATAGATGATTGATCCCAATATCAAGAATAGTGGGGGTGAACGTAGGAGAAGGATTATCTCTGAACCACTTAAATTGCTTATCTCAAGTTTGTCTAGACATATACATACCCATACACTTTGTTTTTTTCATTTATTTCTTTTATTACCTTAATTTACTTTCGCTGCATAAACTCACTCTAATAACAATCTTAATATAGACAACTAACCCCAAGGGTCTGATGCCTAACTTTGTTTTATCCATTTCTTAAGTAAACAGGGCCTTTCACTTCTCCAAGAATTAAATTGCTTCCCGCCCAAGAAAAGAATTATGTTGCCAAAAGGAAGCGAGATCAAATTAGAAAACTACCAAATTTGCTCCTATTTTCCTTCTTACCCACAACTTAATTCCTTTTATTCTTTGATTTGTATCCTATCCCAAAAAAAAACTTACACCCACAAATTATATCTCTTGGAAAACCCAAATTGAAGCCACCCTTATTGGTTTTGATCTTTATAAATTTCTTGATAGTCCTCAACCCGCACCTCCCCAAACCCTAACTACCACAATAGCACTGCCACAACTTATTCCACAACCGATGCCACCCCCTTTAAACCCCTCTCCACCCTAAACCCTGCCTATCAAATTTGGTTTCGCCAAAACAAACTAATCTTGGGAGCTTTGGTCGGTACCCTCTCCGCCCCCTGTTCACCTTATATCTCAAAAACCACCTTCGCAACATCACCAAAGGAACACGTACTATATTCGAGTAAATGCAAGAAATAAAACATGCACTGATAATTAGCTTCCCTGGGTCGTCCCCTTAATCCTGACGATATTGTTGATCGTGTTCTCGGCTAACTAAAGGGCCTTGATTATGATAACATAATTTATGTCGTTCAAAGCCGATAAAATTGTATCACGTTTGATGAGTTACATGAAAAACTCATCAATCGTGAACTATCCATAAAACACAAGACTCATTCCACCTCTTCTTTTTCCTCGCCTCAGTGAACTACGCCGCCAAGCCACCCACCAACAATTACAACCCTTGGTCCTTCTCACCCACCACCACTTACAAACCTCGTGAAGGGTTCCAACCGAACCCCTCCCCTTCATCTAATTTGCCTCGACCACCCTTTAAGGGGCGGTGTCAATGGTGTCACACCCTGGCTACTTTTCTCTCAATGCCTATCCTTCCGCAATCAATTCCAATCCATCACCGTTCCCTCTCCCAACCCCTCTACAAATCCTCATCCCTATACCAACAATCGATAGTCCCCCTCCCCCACCCCAATACATATGTCTCCACCACTACTACCTCTTCCAACCCTCAACCCAATTGGCTCCTCGACTGCCGCCACACATCAGGCTACTAATGACTTAGCAAATCTATCTCTCCATTGTCCTTATGATTGCATGAAAGAATTATTCATTGGTGATGGCTCCAGTCATCAAATCTACAATATTGGTTCTACCTCTCTCTTCACTCCTCACTCTTCCTTTAAATTCAATCATGTTCTTCATGCTCCTTCATCATCATGTAATATTACTTTAATTTCCAATTTTTGTCAAGATAATCATGCATCTATCACATTTTTATATGATTCCTTTGTTGTGAAAGACAATCGAACCGGGCTAATCCTCATCCAAGGTCAGCCTAACTCTGGCGTATATGACTGATATCCTCTCCATTCCACTGTTCACTCTATTTCAATGTCTTCCACCTCAAATTGGCTTCACATATTATGCCATCCTTCATACTCTAATTTATGTCATATTAGTAGTAGTTTTCAGTTAAATATTACTACTTCTACCAAATTCCTTTGCAATTCTCGTGATTATAGTAAGAGTCATAAATTACCGCTTTATAATAATAGAATAAGTCTTTTAGTCCTTTAGATACTCTCTATAGCGATTTGTAGACTTCTTCCCTAATCTCTCATGATGGTTACAAATATTATATTAATTTTGTTGATCATCACTCCAACAATATTTGGTTCTATCCTCTCAAACACAAATATGACGCTCTCTCCATTTTCTATCACTTCAAACCCTTATTTGAATTTTTTTTGTCACTCCATGAAAATAATATATAGTGACAATGGTGGAGAATATCTTAGTCTTAGACCCCTTCTTGTATCTCATGGAATCAAACATCTCACCTCCCTCTCCTCAAACACTGAATACAATGGTTACCCTGAGGGTCTCCATCACAATGTTGAAACTGACCTTTCCCTTCTCACCCACTCCTCTATGCCTCACAAATACTGCCCTTTGCCTTTACTACTACCTGCTACCTCATAAATCGAATGTCCAACCTTACCCTTCACATCCACTCTCCCTACTCTGCCATTCACAAATATCATCCAAACTACCTTAAGCTCTACATTTTTGGATGTCTCTGCTATCCCAGGCTTCGCCCTTATACATCTCACAAACTTGACCCTTGCTTCTTAGCATGTGTCTTTGTTGGCTACTCATACACACAAAGTGCATACTACTTCCTTGACTCTACCTTCCACAAAATTTATAACTTCGGCCATGTTAAATTTGTTGAACACACATTTCCTTTTGCCTCCTCTAATCTCTCCCCCTCACCTCACCCCAATATTGATAAATGGTGTACCCTTTCCCTACCCCTCGTAACTCTTGTTACCACTCCCACTCCCCTTCAACCTAATCCCCCAACTACACACTTGCCGCAATCGACTACCTCTGTTATTCGAACCCCCTATTCAACCGTACCAGCTCCCCTGCCCGAATCAACCACCCCGACCGAACCCACCTCTACCGAACCTACTTTGGCCGAGAATTTCCTCCCCTTGCCGAGAACATTACCCCTCCCCCAATCACATCCAAACCCATCCCTAGACTCCAAAACAACATCTGTAAACTAGTAAATAAACTTATCCTCCCCGCCTTCCTCTAAAATACCTTGACCGAACCCACCACCATAACCCAAGCTCTTAAAATTCCACTTTGGCATGCCGTCATGCAAATTGACATTGATACTTTCATTCAAAACCATACTTGGGATCTTGTTCCTCCTTTTTCTTCTCAAATTCTTGTTTGGTGAAAATGGGTCTTCTGCACTAAGTACAATCCTGATGGTTCTATTGATCGCATAAAGCACGTCTCATTGCTAAAGGCTTTCATCAATGTCCTGATGTCGATTACTTTGAAACCTTTAGTCCTGTTGTCAAGCCTGCTATTGTCCGCACCCATTATTACCCTTGCCAATTTTTGCGGTTGGCCTCTTTGTCAAGTTGACATTAACAATACCTTACTCCAACGTTCTCTTATACAGGATGTGTTCATTGTCCAACAACCTAGTTTCATTAACCCTTCTCACCCTTCTCATGTGTGCAAATTATGCAAAGTACTTTATAGTCTAAAATAAGCCCCACGGGCTTGGTACAATGAAGTCCGTTCCTATCTTCTCAATCTTGGCTTCAAAACCATGTCTCTAACTCCTCGTTATTCACTCTGAATCACTCTTTTGGTTTTTTTTTATCTCTTTGTATATGTTAATGATATCATCAGGCTTACACAATGATCTTCTTGATTCATTTGTATCTTAGTTTTCTTCTAGGTTCTTTCTTAAGGACCTAGGCTCAAAAAAAGTATATACATGATCTTCTTCTTAGTCAAAAAAACTATATACATGATATTCTTCTTCACTCTAAAATGGCCGAAGCTAAACCCGTACCCACACCTAGGGCCACTCAAGCTTCACTCTTTGTTCACCGGGCCACTCCTCTACCCAACCCCACTGAGTATTGTGCCCTTGTTGGTAGCCTGCAATATTTATTCTTAACTCACCTAAACAAATCATTTACTGTGGATTGCCTCACACAATACATGCATAAACCAATTGAGGATCATTGTGCTATTCTCAAGTGGCTTCTATGCTACCTTATCAGTACTTCATCACATGGGTTACTTCTTCGCTGAGATTCCCCTCCCACTCTCCATGCCTTACTGATGCTGGCTGGGTCGGTGACATATATGTCTATATTTTTACCACGAGCTACATTGTTTATCTGGATAAGAATTTGATTTCTTGGAGTTCTCGCAAGCAACATACTCTAGCTTGTTCCTTCAGTGAAGTTAAGTATCATGTTGTGGCTGCTACTAATGCCGAGGTCCTTTGGGTTCAAAATCTTCTTCATGAACTTGCTTCATCCTCCCCTACATCTCTTGTTATTTACTGTGACAATCTAGATGCTACATATGTTGCTGCTAATCCAAGATTTCATTCGCAAATGACACATCTTGGACTTGATTATCACTTTGTCCAAGAACATGTTCAAAATTAATAACACCCTGTGAGTTTCCTTCATCTCAAGCAATGATCAACTTGCAGATGCCTTAACTAAACCTCTTGGCCGAAAATGGTATCACGATCTTCTGTCCATGATTGACCTTAGTAAACGATCGTCCATATTGCGGGGATATGATAAAGATAAAGCTTTATTCACCATATATTTAGTTTTCTAATTCAATTAGTTTAGTATATACTCCCTCTGTCCCACTTCAAAGAGCCCATGGTAATATTTCACGATTTTTAAGAAATTTTTTAAAAAATTAATAAAGAATTGAAAGTGGGTAGAAGATCAGAGGAAAGAGAATATAAAAGTTAAAAACATTTAATAGGAGAGATAATGAGTGGGAGGAATAGTAAGTTAATGAATGATTTTTTTGTAAATATGTTAACATTATAATGGTATAATGAATGAATTTTTTGTAAATATATAAACATTATGAGGGTATAAATGTCCGAAACACTGTTCACATATTTCCATTTATGGAATGGGCTCTTTGAAGTGGGACGTTCCAAAAAGGAAAGTGGGCTCTTTGAAGTGGGACGGAGGGAGTATTATTTTCTATTTCCTAGTTCATAATTTTAGCTAGAATTCTATTGCCTGGTCCGCCAGCATACCAATCAAGACGTGCTTCTCACTCTCGGGGTCTCCCTCTCGACTGTGGTTATGCTACAAGCTAGTCATGTATATATATACTCCAAAAAATACGATATGATGATAATAGAATCACTACAAGAAAAATGGGTATTGACAATGTTTTTATTAACAACGTTTTTAAATAAACGTTGTCATTTACTGGGTTTTACAACGTTTTTAGAGAAAACGTTGTGAAATATTCATTATAACAATTTTTATATAAAAAACGTTGTGTTAATGGACTTTTTACAACGTTTTAAAAAAATGTTGTGTAGACTACAACGTTTTGTTATAAACGTTGTGAAACCTTCGACTTTTCACAACGTTTTTTAATAAATGTTGTTAAAACTCCTACTTTTGAGAATGTTTTTTTATAAACGTTGTAGAACGTCCTCAAATTAATAAAGAAAAAAAATCTATAAAAAAGAAAACGAAAAAGAAAATAAAAACACAAGAAAACAGCGGGCATTTTTCCCGCACCCCGCCAAAAATTCAATTGATCCTTTTTCCCCAAATCGCCTTTTCCCTAAATCGCTTTCTTCCTATTCTTCTAGCTAAGGGCATCGATCGACGGCGACGTCGGGGCAAAATTGACGTCGAATCTGTTGATAATCGTCAGACTCTACATATCTCAGTTATAGGGCAAGCTTTCCATTGCTGAACTAGAACACCAAGTATATAATAGAAGGGAGAGCACCCGCCATTTCCCGGTCCCTTCCATTCCTAACCCTAGTCTTCGCCCACTACATTCCATCGCGATCTTCACCGCCATAGCCACAGCGTCACCAATACAAGGTTCCATTCATCTTCTCCTCCTTTAACTATTCTTAATTTTAGTGCCAATTTCTAATATTTGCTTCTTGTAAATCAACTAGATATGCCCGTGTCCAAGGCCACGGTTTCTGCTTTTTTTTTTTTTTTTAAAAAAAAATTATATTCCCTCCGTCCCAATAAAAGCTTCACTAATTACCCTAATTCACTATTACACTTACAACACTTTTTAAATTTACTATTTCCTCCACTAATTCTCTCTCCTATTTTCAAATTACACTCACAACATTTTTTCCCACTCATTTCCATAATATACGTACCGAAACAAAAGGATGAAGCAATTGTTGGGACGGAGGGAGTACTATAGATGACACGCACTAAAAAACAATCCAAGAAACTTCTCAGTTTCCCTAACATATCTTCTTCTTTCCCCCTCTTCCTTTTCTTATTTTTATTTATTTATTTCCATTTCTTCGTTGAATTTTCTTTTCTTGTCTCTCTCTCTCCTCCTTTATTATCCAATTCCATTTCTATCTTCCCTCTACAGCCATGTCCAGATAGTCTTTAGTCCTTCTCAATCGGATCTGATTCTGAAACTCCAGTCCTCAACGCACCTACTTTCCAAGGTATGAAGCTTTTTATCCTTTTTGGTTTTGAATTTGCTGCAATTGATTTGTTTTTGTATTTTTTTGTTATTGAATTTCATTTTTCTTTTGTTGTGTTTTAGGTGTAACGCCATGACTCCACCGCAGGTTGAAAGGACCGGCGTTGAATCAACAACGGCGGCAGATGCGGCTAGATCTCTGCCGACGCCATTCCTGGAACGAAGATGAATCTACCTTCATCGTTTGGAATCCTACCGAATTCGCTAAGGATTTGCTTCCCAAGGACACGGTAAGAATTTCAATTTTTTTTTTAAGGGTAAAATGGAAAAGAGACAAAATAATGAGGGTAAAATAGGAATTTCACCCCCCGAAACTGTTCATAGAACTGTTCATGGGGGGCTTTCATTTATACTATAGATTGCTATTTTTCAATGATCGACATTAACTGGAATGGAATTGGGAAAACCATTTTCAGATGAAGTTTCAGTTTACCCTAATGGAGAGGTTATTTTTGAGGTAAGTTTTCTAATCTCTTATGCTTGTTCACGTTTCCTTTCTCTTTCTCTAGACTTAATCATCAAATGAATCTGATTTAAAACTCTCTCTCTCTCTTATTGCGGTTTTGAGAAATTTGCCATCCTATCATTCTTGATAAGTTGATTTCTCAATATACATCTTGAAATGGGCTAGACATGCTTTCAATATTATGGTTGGTCTGCTATTCCCTTTCAGAATAACCAAATTTTACATCTTCAAATTTCAGGTCAGCTTATCGGTGAATGGGTTTTTAAGTTAAGGCATTCATATCCTACTTGTGCCAAGATTTGAGGTTTTCTGAGTACGTATTTCCCTCAAATTCATTTCAAAAAATAAAAATAAAAAATTGAGGATAGCTTCTTCTTATGTTTTGATGATGTCTCACTTTAGTGGAAAAATGATTCATTGATATTATACAAAAAAAGAAAAATATAGAAATCATTTAAATTGTTGTGTTAAAATATAGGAGTACTATAACACTATTAGTAAAAGACTCACATTTTTTGCTAGCTAAATAAGGTACAATGAGATGTACTTAATTGATCCAAACTCTTCAAGATGCTCTAATATTATTAACTCTTGTAGTGTTCTCGGTGAACTCATAATTCATATTCGATGGATAAAGCGTGGGTCAATCTACCATGGTTTTCACTCTATGCACAAATAGTAGTTTTGATAGTTGCATGCTTTCTTATGCCATTTATGTAATATGTATAATTTTGTTTGTAGGCCAACCGCTGCTTAAAGGGAAGGAGTAAGAAGTTTTGTTGCAGTAAGTTTGGAAAGTATAGGAAATCCTTCTAAAATTCGATGTCCTTATACTCGATGTAGAAATTGGGATTACCAGACTAGTGATGATGTAGTCTCACACTTGGTTATGCTTGGTATGGATAAGACATACGATGTTTGAATTTTTCACGGGGAAGAACGTCCTAGCACTTCCTCCAAAATGACACGTGGTCTCGATGATATACCAGATACATATAGGATGTTCATAGATGCACATGTTAACGAGGAAACGATTCCTAATTATACAGAAGCAATGGGAGACGAGGGGTTTTCAAAATTATTAGAAGATGCAGAAAATCCCTTGTATATGGGCAATGACTATACAAAGCTAACAGCGACAGTTATGCTTTTCAAACATAAAGCGGTCAACGGTATTTCTGACAAAGCATTTATCGATCTTCTAAAAATCTTAGGTCACATGTTGCCACAAAAGAATGTAGTTCCTAGTTCCACGTATTCTGCAAAAAATTACTTAAGACCTTTGACTTGGGTTATGAAAAAAATACATGCATGTCCTAAAGATTGTTGTCTATTTAGAAAAGACCTGGCAGATCTAGACAATTGCCCGAGGTGTGGGAAATCTAGGTGGAAAGTGGTAGGAAAAGGAGATGAGCGTAAAATTAAAAAGGGGGTACCAACCAAGGTGTTGAGATGCTTTCCTATTATTCCCAGATTTAGAAGGATGTTCAGATCATTGGAGAGTTCTAAACAATTATTGTGGCATAGCAGTCATCATAGTAATGATAACAAAATGTGACATCCTGTTGACTCGCCACAGTGGTAGTCTGTTGATAGTAAATGGCCTTTTTTCATCTGATCCTCGAAATTTAAGACTTGGACTTGCCACAAATAGATTTAATCCTTATAGTAATCTAAGTTCTACATATTGTTGTTGGCCTGTGATGCTTGTTAATTACAACCTCCCCCCTAGGATTTGCATGAAAAGAGAAAATATGATGTTAAATTTAGTAATCCCTGGTCCAAGGCAACCAGGAAATGATATCTATAGTATAAATCACACCTCCACTATCTACAGTACTATGAACAGTTCCATCTGCCGAATTTCCCATTTTTCCCTCACTAAGTTGTCCCTTCCCATTTTGCCCATTAAAAAAAAAATTTAATTAAAAAAAAACGTGTCCTCGGACACGGGCTTAATTAAAAAAAAAAAACATGTCCTTGGACACGGGCTTTTACTAGTTGATATATATTTAAGGTCATTGATTGAAGTTTTGAAAGAATTATGGATAAGTGGGGTTGAGGTGTACGATGCATTAAAGAAGAGCATGTTCAATCTGAGGGTTATTCTCATATGGACGATTAATGATTTTCCGGCATATGGCAATCTAGCTGGGTGTACGATTAAGGGTAAGACGACATGTCCTATATGTGGTGCTGATACTTGTTCAATTTATCTACCTATTAGTCACAAGTGTGTGTATATGGGTCATCGACGATTTCTTATATCCAATCATCCTTACCGAAAGAAGAAGAAATGGTTTGATGGAACCCATGAGAAGAGGGGGAAACCTCATATATTATCCGGTTTTGAAATTTTAGAAGTTGTTAATGGGATTGAAAATGATTTTGGAAAATGGGATGAAACGAGCAATGATGAAGAACCGAGACAAGGAAGGGCAAAAGGTAAGAGAAACAAGAAAAGGAAGAGGAAGATTAAAAAGAAGAAAGTTAAGGTCCTGAATTGGAAGAAAAATCAATTTTTTTTAGTTGCCCTACTACGAGGTATAGCAAATTTTGTGCTTTAATGTTAATTCAATATAATGATATACTCCCTCCGTCCAACTCGAAAAGACACTTTTGGTCAATTCAAGTTTTGTTTGACTCAAGCATTAATGCAAATCTAATTATAAATATCTTATTGACCAAAAGTGCCTTTTCAAATAGGACGGAGGGAGTAGTTAATAGCTAGCTGATAACTTATAATATATCTTATTTTCAGCATTTGTTGGTACGTCACTGTTTGGATTTAATGCACATAGTTGTGGTGAGAGTTTACTTTGCACTTTGCTTGATATAAAAGGAAGATCAAAAGATGGTCATGCTGCTTGTAAAGACTTAGAAAGTATGGGAATTCGGCCAGAGTTGCACCCAAGGCTTGTTGAGAATGATAAGATACTCCTTCCACCCGGCCAACATACTTTAAGATGTTCTGAGATAGAGACATTTTATTGGCGACTAAGAAATTTGAAAGTTCCCGACGGGTATAGCTCTAATATAACGAATAGTTTTGCACAGACTGACAAGATACTTGGACTCAAGTCCCCATGATTACCCTGTATTGATGCAACAGTTATTGCCAGTCGCATTGAGATGACTTTTACCCAAAGGGCCAAGAAATGCATTACTTCGTTTCTGTTCATTTTTCTATGATATAAGCCAAAGAGTGGTTGATGTCGAAAAAATTGAAGCTGCAGAACAGGAGATAATTGAGACATTGTGCATGCTTGAAAGATATTTACCTCCTTCATTCTTCGATATTATGATTGTGAGGACCTCTCCTAACCCGGGACCTATAAAATCGTGCCCCAGCTGGAGGGTCCCCAAACCACCTCCTAAAATTAAAACTTTTTTATTTAAATAATTTGAAAGTCAATTAAACTTTTGAAAATAAAACCACATGACCACTCCACTAGGAGGTGACGTCATCATGCTTTAAAAATGATAACCTGTTTTAATTTACAACTGAAAGTATTTATAAAAACTTTAAACAATGAGATTCTCCACAATTTAATAATAACCACAACTGCACTCCCAACTCCCTACCATATCATACCCTAACATCCCAAGAGACGGCCCAAACTCTTCCCCGGCCTCACCGGTCTGGTCTACCTGTCTCAGCTGAATCTAAAAAAAATTAAAGGGAGAAGGGGTGAGAAAGAATCTCAGTAAGTTATTATGCATGCAGCAATATGCCATACAAGATGCAACACGTAAGCAAGTTGTTCCACATCATATTTGGAATACTGTAAACACATTACATTACCTGATCTTACCTTTTTCCGTCTGAACAATAAGTCGTACCACGTGGGTATGGGCATACATCCTCATGGGAACCCATCCTCTATATATGTGAACGGCTTAGGCCTATTCACGCCTTACAAGACCCATTTTTCAGGGAACCATGTAAGGTATCAGTATCCTATGAACTGCTTAGGCATATCCATAGTAACTGAGCCCCAAACTGTGGCCACAGTGGGGTGGAAACGGACACAGGTATAATGAAACCCGAGCACCTTATGTTACAACTTCTCATAAGTGGTCGCATTCCATTATACCCCCGAAATATCAGCTGATATTAAACATAACCATAATCACATTCAAGCACATAACAGTTACTTGAAGTCAAATCCACCCAATAGGATATAAATATATATAACATGGTATAATTACTCATGTTGAACAGTATAAAACATGGTACAATTACTCATTTTGAACATCTCAATTAGTGTAACATGTATATAAACACTAATGAGTCAATATAATCCAAGTATGGCATGTATGCTCATAAATAATACAATGATGACGTGCAACAGTTATTTCACGCCCCAATTCAATCTATAAACATCCATAGATAAGCACGTAGAGGTACGATGACATACAAGTAACTCTACGCTTCCATAATATCATATTGTACCATTTACACGCAAGTTCCACGATCTAGTACCAAGTTTCTATAAACTTTGGTTATCAATTCACAATGGTTTCCAACCCTTTTCCAAGCAACATTTATTTCATGCCCTAAATAACCCAATACCCATGTATAACTAGTTACATATGGCACAAAGTAACTCTAGTAAGCCCGAGATATCCGTGTCGCACTATTAAACACTCCCTATAAAGGTTTCATAATCATTTATCAAGTTTTTATTAACTTTGGTTCAGGTTCCACAATTGCCTTTCAACCCATTTCAAGTCAATATTTAAAGCCTTTCCCAATATCCGTTTCAACCAATTAAAACATCGATGTATAGCTAAAGTGCTCTACTTTAATCATAGTTAGAGAGGGTTCAATTATGTTTCAAGTTGAATAGGTTCTTAAGCTTTACAAGTAAATTCAGAAATTCTGATGCAGGGCACGACTCGTGCCCCTTGGCACGACTCGTGCCTTTTCCTCCCCATTCTACTCAGAACGACTTGGACCATTGCTCACGACTCGTTGTCACGAGTGGCAAGAAGGGCACGACTCGTGCTCCTTGGCACGACTCGTGCTAAAACCAAAATCAGATATCAGATTGCAGAACATCAGCAGTTGTCCAAACCAATTGACATTTATAACTTTCCTCTATTTTCTTGAAGGCCATAACCAGTACCAAACTAACCAAACCCAGTTTATATACCATTTTGAACCCATATCAATACTCAATCCATACTTTAGAACATCTATTCTACATCTAATTCATGGTCACCACACTATTCCATTACCCTTTTTCCATGTTCATCAACCTTATGGTTTCTAACCATTTCCAAAGCCAAGAATTAACACAATCAAGTCCCAAAACCAATTTATAACACATTTACCTATCATTTAAATTCATATACTCCCTCCGTCCCACTATAGTTGACACCCAAGGAGTGGGCACGGGAACTAAGAAGAAACAATTAAATAAAGAAAATGTGTGGTAGAAAATGAAGAGAGAGAATGAGTGGGGTAAATAGTAGTGTTGGTTGAATAAATTGAGTGGTGGAAAATGAAGAGAGAGAATTAGTGGTGGGGTCCATCTAATATAAAAATATAAAAACTAGGTTATTTTTGGAAGGTGTCAAGTGAAGTGGGACGACCCAAAATGGAAAGAAGTGTCAAGTATAGTGGGACGGAGGAGTACTCAACATTGAAGGGAAATCATAATAACCTACCTAAAATGATTCTAGAATTCCCAACACCCATTCAAATACAATTTCCTCATTCTCAACCAAGTTCTCAAGGCTATGACATCCAAGTACTCTTATTCAACCCGACTCGTTTCCTTTTCCGTTTAAGCACCCAAATAAAAAGTCCAACCTTGACCGAGTTCATTATAACACCTAATATCAAGTTTTATAAATAATCATTCCTGTTTAATTCCGAGGCCATTTTAATTGACTACTCATTACAAGAACCATGAATATCACCTAAATCCTTAACATTTCCAAGCCAAGTAAACGATCCGCCACTACCATATGCAATTCCAACCCGAACTTCCTTTGTTATTCTCAAAGTCGTAAAAATGACTAAAATTCCAACAATCATATACATAATATAATAAAGCCACATATAAATATCATTTTCTCATTTTCAATCCAAACCTTCTTCCACTCAATCAAATAATTCATTTTTTCCCTTTTTATTTCCACAACCCAAATAAATTCCGAAAATTATCAAAAGCCAAATATTTTGGTCCCATAATACCAAATATCATTTAGAATACATAATATCATCATTTCTCGTAGTATGAACAATTAATCGAAAGGAATCATAATAACTTACTTAAAAATGTGCCGGAATAAAATGACGATCTGATCGGCTCTAAATGTTCTCCTCGTCTCCCTGATCGCTCCGCCGCAGTCGGATCGTAAAACGGACTCACGGTTGATTTTCTAGAATTTTTGGAAAATATTTTGGGGACGGAGGAATTTCTTTTCTTTCTTTCCCGAGCTCTCTCTCTCTCACCCTCACGCCTGGAATGAATTGGAAGAATGGAGAAGAAGGAAGGAGGTAAGGATATTTATATATGCATTTTTCCTTTAAGCCCTTCAAGATAAGTTATTTCCAATTAACTTTCTTAAACTTCACTTTTGACACTTAAGTCCCTCCATATTTTGTAAAGCTTTTTAATTAATATTTTCAATATTATTACTTTACTACAAAATTCCTTTTTATTCCATTTAGACATTAAGTAATTAAAATTTATTTAATAACACACTTAAAATATCACACAATTTATTAACATACTAAAATGTCAAATAACTGATTGTTAAAATATTAAAACTAACATATAAAAATCTTACTTATTGAAAAATGCAACCAATAAAATGCTACGGCCCCGCTCCACATGCCCAACACGTGAATAAAATGGTGCCTAGGTTTCGGGTCGTGACACTCACTCCCCCTTAAAGAAAATTCGTCCCGAATTTTTAAATACACTTACCTGACTACTCAAATAACCACATATAACTCTCACGCCTCTCGAATTTCCGAAACTCAAGTGGCTTCTTTACTAACATGATTCTTCCACTACACTTTCACAACTCTAATATTCTAGGTTTCCATTCCCGAATTTGATTCTATTACCACTCAATGGCTCTTTCACATAAGTCACATCAACAAGAATAGTCTCGGTTGAAAAACTCAATATAAGGGAAAGGATCATGAAAACTCTTCCTCCCATGCAATGTTTCATACGGCGTCACTTCAATACTGGACTGATCACTGCTGATATACGCACTTCAACTAAGGTTACACGAACTTCTCAAAATGAATGAAAATCCATCGAATACGCGCATACCACATTCTCAATATTCTGGATAGTTCTCTCTGCCCGACTGCCCAATCCATCGAGAAATATAACGCAAAACTGCACGCACCTGGAAATCCCAAAGTCCCGTACCCGGTCTTCCGAAATCGCAATATGAATCTCGAATCCCAATCTGATATAAGGTAGTGATTAATATTCCGTAGAATCGATCAATTCTCTCGCCCATACACTGGTGCTAACTTCCCTGTCAATGGTTCATCTCTCTTGGTATAAATGAGCCGACTTCCATCAATATATCCACTATTACTCGAATATGTCCATTTTCTTCGATGTTGAAGGTAGTCCCGTTATGAAATCCATCAAATGTCTTCTTATCCTCATTCTTCAAATCCCTTCTCAATTCTCAATACATCTGCAAATGTCTTGAACACATCACCATTCTCAATTTATGATCTTCCTCTAGAATGTCTCTTACTCTCTTATGAATATAGGTACACCCATTTTGTCGTTGAAGGTTAATATTCCATCGCCTTCAATACAACATCCTCGATCCTTCCATCTTGAGGACGGCCGATAATTCCCTCAATTCGAGTCATTTGTCGATCTTCCATAGGATCTTCATACCGAATAGGTGTAGCTTGAACATTCGCAATTAAAATCTCTTCGTGCAACTCACAGGATATCAATGTTGGTAATAAAGCCTTTCGGCTAATCTCATCTGCAACCACAGTAGCCTTCTCGGATGGTATGCAATAACGCAATTAAGTTCTTTTAATGCTCCAACAATTTCTCCACCTGTTGTTTAATCCACTCTGATACATAATACTTCAACTCTGATGATTTGTACAAATCTCAAATTTTAACTTCATGCAAAGGATGTTTCCACTTAGGTAACGCAAAATAGTTGTAATACATTCCATGCTTCCGCTGCGCCACTCTGATTCCCTCGAAGCATAAGCTATTGTCTTTCCAGCCTGAATAAAGCACAACCCAAATCTTTCTTTTGATGCGCACATGACAATTACAAGTTCACATCCATCAAGTAGGGTAAAGGTTAAAACATTAGTCAATCCATCTTCCATTCTGCAAAGTTGATTTCACACTTTAACGTTTCACATAAATGATACCTCCTTCGGAAGCAATTGAATCACTGATGTTACAATTCTTGAAAATCCATCAATACTCTTTTAATAATAACCTGTCAATCCCAGAAAACAACGGAGTTCTAACTCTGTCGAAGGTTGTTCCATTTGATCAAGGCCTCAATCCTCGAAAAATGTAATACAATGTCTCCTCGAGTCATACTCTTACGGAATTTCACCAACATTTGATTCTCATGAAATGTAGATAACATAACTTGCAGTTGATTTTCAAAATCTTTCCACAACTTTGAGTATACAAAGATAGCATCCATCAAGCTGACCACTGAAATATCAAAATCGGGTTTTAAAATTCGACTCATCATATTTACAACACATCCAATGCCCTTCAATAAGGTTTTTGGATATGGGCAACCACCCTGTCTTTAAATCCATAAGGAATTCTATCGCTCTAACTGGCGGCACGCACTATTCTGATAAAACACCTTACCAATTCTTTTACCATCAGTACGCGGGGTAATTTAGGTGACTTCTACTCAAGTCTCATACATAACCCAAGTAACCCTCACATTATTTAAACTATACTTATTGACATTTAATGCATATATGACATAAATATCAATTAATAACTTAGCCACCTCAACTAAACACAGAGGCAATTCAACCATAGATAAGGAGACTCGCTTCTTGCGACAGTCCTCCCCAACACAACAACTACTTTACCAATTCTGGTCAAGTAAAACAACAATCACGGATTGGTATATCTACCACATCCATTGGCACTATATGCCCACATAATCACGGCTACCCTGATAATCAAGGAAGATTCGAGGTACTCTCCTATAGGAGTAGACACCTCCAGCACATAAGATAACTCTGAAGCAAATTATGCAGATAAAAGCAGAATTACAATGCCCCATAATAATGAGGTGAACGGGGATTCATACAAGTATTGCCCCTACTTCCTGAGACAGGTAATATACTTCTAATGACAGCGGAGGAATCTATCTCTCCATTCGGGTCTCATCATGTTCCATATTACTCACCTTTTCCTTGACACCCTAGGCTGGTCATTACTATTTTCCGCCATTGAACAAATTCCTGCATTAACACTCGGCGTCAGGTATCACACACTCCCCCTTAGACTAGACTTCTACCCTTGACTTCTAACCTTAGCTCTGATACCAACTGTGAGGACCTCTCCTAACCCGGGACCTATAAAATCGTGCCCCAGCTGGAGGGTCCCCAAACCACCTCCTAAAATTAAAACTTTTTTATTTAAATAATTTGAAAGTCAATTAAACTTTTGAAAATAAAACCACATGACCACTCCACTAGGAGGTGACGTCATCCTGCTTTAAAAATGATAACCTGTTTTAATTTACAACTGAAAGTATTTATAAAAACTTTAAACAATGAGATTCTCCACAATTTAATAATAACCACAACTGCATTCCCAACTCCCTACCATATCATACCCTGACATCCCAAGAGACGGCCCAAACTCTTCCCCGGCCTCACCTGGCCCTGGGTCTACCCGTCTCACTGAATCTAAAAAATTAAAGGGAGAAGGGGTGAGAAAGAATCTCAAGAAGTTATTATGCATGCAAAGAATATGCCATACAAGATGCAACACGTAAGCAAGTTGTTCCACATCATATTTGGAATACCGTAAACACATTACATTACCCGATCTTACCTTTTCCCGTCCGAACAATAAGTCGTACCACGTGGGTATGGGCATACATCCTCATGGGAACCCATCCTCTATATGTGAACGGCTTAGGCCTATTCACGCCTTACAAGACCCATTTTTCAGAAACCATGTAAGGTATCGCATCCTATGAACTACTTAGGCATATCCATAAGTAATCGAGCCCCAAACCGTGGCCAGTGGGGTGGAAACGGACATGTGTATAATGAAACCCGAGCACCTTATGTTACAACTTCTCATAAGTGGTCGCATTCCATTATACCCCCGAAATATCAGCTGATATTAAACATAACCATAATCACATTCAAGCATATAACAGTTACTTGAAGTCAAATCCACCCAATAGGATATAAATATATATAACATGGTATAATTACTCATGTTGAACAGTATAAAACATGGTACAATTACTCATGTTGAACATCTCAATTAGTGTAACATGTATATAAACACTAATGAGTCAATATAATCCAAGTATGGCATGTATGCTCATAAATAATACAATGATGACGTGCAACAGTTATTTCACGCCCCAATTCAATCTATAAACATCCATAGATAAGCACGTAGAGGTACGATGACATACAAGTAACACTACGCTTCCATAATATCATATTGTACCATTTACACGCAAGTTCCACGATCTAGTACCAAGTTTCTATAAACTTTGGTTATCAATTCACAATGGTTTCCAACCCTTTTCCAAGTAACATTTATTTCATGCCCTAAATAACCCAATACCCATGTATAACTAGTTACATATGGCACAAAGTAACTCTAGTAAGCCCGAGATATCCGTGTCGCACTATTAAACACTCCCTATAAAGGTTTCATAATCATTTATCAAGTTTTTATTAACTTTGGTTCAGGTTTCACAATTGCCTTTCAACCCATTTCAAGTCAATATTTAAAGCCTTTCCCAATATCCGTTTCAACCAATTAAAACATCGATGTATAGCTAAAGTGCTCTACTTTAATCATAGTTAGAGAGGGTTCAATTATGTTTCAAGTTGAATAGGTTCTTAAGCTTTACAAGTAAATTCAGAAATTCTGATGCAGGGCACGACTCGTGCCCCTTGGCACGACTCGTGCCTTTTCCTCCCCATTCTACTCAGAACGACTTGGACCATTGCTCACGACTCGTTGTCACGAGTGGCAAGAAGGGCACGACTCGTACTCCTTGGCACGACTCGTGCCAAAACCAAAATCAGACATCAGATTGCGTAACATCGCTAGCTTGTCCAAACCAATTGACATTTATAACTTTCCTCTATTTTCTTGAAGGCCATAACCAGTACCAAACTAACCAAACCCAGTTTATATACCATTTTGAACCCATATCAATACTCAATCCATACTTTAGAACATCTATTCTACATCTAATTCATGGTCACCACACTATTCCATTACCCTTTTTTCATGTTCATCAACCTTATGGTTTCTAACCATTTCCAAAGCCAAGAATTAACACAATCAAGTCCCAAAACCAATTTATAACACATTTACCTATCATTTAAATTCATATACTCAACATTGAAGGGAAATCATAATAACCTACCTAAAATGATTCTAGAATTCCCAACACCCATTCAAATACAATTTCCTCATTCTCAACCAAGTTCTCAAGGCTATGACATCCAAGTACTCTTATTCAACCCGACTCGTTTCCTTTTCCGTTTGAGCACCCAAATAAAAAGTCCAACCTTGACCGAGTTCATTATAACACCTAATATCAAGTTTTATAAATAATCATTCCTGTTTAATTCCGAGGCCATTTTAATTGACTACTCATTACAAGAACCATGAATATCACCTAAATCCTTAACATTTCCAAGCCAAGTAAACGATCCGCCACTACCATATGAAATTCCAACCCGAACATCCTTTGTTATTCTCAAAGTCGTAAAAGTGACTAAAATTCCAACAATCATATACATAATATAATAAAGCCACATATAAATATCATTTTCTCATTTTCAATCCAAACCTTATTCCACTCAATCAAATAATTCATTTTTTCCCTTTTTATTTCCACAACCCAAATAAATTCCGAAAATTATCAAAAGCCAAATATTTTGGTCCCATAATACCAAATATCATTTAGAATACATAATATCATCATTTCTCGTAGTATGGACAATTAATCGAAAGGAATCATAATAACTTACTTAAAAATGTGCCGGAATAAAATGACGATCTGATCGGCTCTAAATGTTCTCCTCGTCTCCCTGATCGCTCCGCCGCAGTCGGATCGTAAAACGGACTCACGGTTGATTTTCTAGAATTTTTGGAAAATATTTTGGGGACGGAGGAAGTTATTTCTTTTCTTTCTTTCCCGAGCTCTCTCTCTCACCCTCAGGCCTGGAATGAATTGAAAGAAGAATGGAGAAGAAGGAAGGAGGTAAGGATATTTATATATGCAATTTTCCTTTAAGCCCTTCAAGATAGGTTATTTCCAATTAACTCCCTTAAACTTCACTTTTGACACTTAAGTCCCTCCATATTTTGTAAAGCTTTTTAATTAATATTTTCAATATTATTACTTTACTACAAAATTCCTTTTTATTCCGTTTAGACATTAAGTAATTAAAATTTATTTAATAACATCACACAATTTATTAACATACTAAAATGTCAAATAACTGATTATTAAAATATTAAAACTAACATATAAAAATCTTATGTATTGAAAAATGCAACCAATAAAATGCTACGGCCCCGCTCCACATGCCCAACACGTGAATAAAATGGTGCCTAGGTTTCGGGTCGTGACAATGATTCACTTGACAATACATTTAGGTCGAGAAACTCGTCTTTGTGGATCAAATCAATTTCATTGGATGTATCCATTTGAAAGGTATTCCATATCCATTTACTAGTAAAAGCCCGTCTCCGAGGACACTTTTTTTTTAATTTAAAAAAAAAAAAATTTAAGGGCAAAATGGAAAAGGGAAAACTTAGTGAGGGCAAAATGGGAAATTTGCCACTTGAAACTGTTCATTGTACTGTAGCAAGGACAAGTTCCCATTTATACTATAGATTATCTGATAATAGGCTTGAATGATATTTTCCTCCCTAATTTATATCCAATCCTTTTAGATTTATGAAGACAGGCAAGGAATATGTTAGAAATCCTGCACGACCCGAAGGATGCATTGTGAAGGCTATCTTGCCGAAGAATTCATACGATTTTGTTGTGAGTACATTAAGGAAAGTTGTGCACTATTTGAAACACATAAACACAATGAGGATTATCAAGATGAAAAAACATTTGAGGGACGACCAATTTCTAAAGGATAGCATATTACATTGTCTAATGAAGACATGCAAAATGGTCATCGATATGTGTTGTTTAATACGGCAGAAGTGGAACCATATGAAGTGTAAGTTTAAGTTAAATGCAAATTTGTCTATTTTATTTCTTAGAAATATTTTTCACTCTTTCTTTATTTTTAGGATGCATATGGAAGATTTGAAGATAATACATCCTGGTATATCCGATGAACAACTTTCAAAGATGCATTCAGACACTTTCTCTAGTTGGTTTACAAAAAAGGTTTCTAATATATTATTTGGACTTTATTAGGTTATAAATTGTGAATACATATGTTATTTATCTAATATAAATATACATGTTAAAGACCAAATAGCCTCAGGCGAAGTAGGAGTTTCTGAAACAATAAAGTGGTTATCGTATGCACCTAGAAGGCATGCGCTCTCATATTCTGGCTATATAATAAATGGTCATCGATTTTGTACCAAAGACACCGAAAAGTCCACACAGAATAGTGGTGTTTCACTTGAAGCAACTACAATACATCAGTCTGGGCCAAATGATAATTGCCAATCTAGTAGCAGCACAATAGGTCACTATGGGATCTTGCGTGACATTATAGTGTTGGACTATCTTACATTTCAGATTCTCTTATTTAAGTGTGATTGGGAAAATATTTATCGTGGAGTAAAGGTTAAAGAAGGATTTACATTAGTCAACTTTGCTCAATTTCAAGATCAATTAAAAGGAGATCATTTCATACTAGCAGCACAAGCCTCACAAGTGTTTTATTGGAGAGAAAGCAAAACATCAAATTGGCAAGCTGTTGTCAGACCACCACCAAGGGGCTATCATAATATGGGAATCTATGATAAGAGTGATGATGAGAATGATGAATTGTCGTATAACCCACTTGATGTATCTTTGCTTGATAAAACCAATGATGACCTAGATAGTGCTTGCGCAAGAGTGGGATGTGATGACAAATAGGTATATTTAATTATTTGATTGAGTTTCTTAGATCTATTATTATATTATTTAATTATAGTGTCGTTATATTTGTTTATTACATTACTTGTGCTAGCATATATACAAAATTATTTGTTTAAGTTTCTTCGATATAACAGGTGGAGGCTGAGGTGGAGGAAGATCATTAGATAACTGTATCAAAGTTTGTTGACTTGATCACAATGGGTAATGATGGGATAGAGGTAAGACTTAGAGTTATCATAATGATTTTACATGTGTTACCTAATTAACAGACTGTCTACTTATTTATGGTGCTAGAAATATCCTTAATTTTTTTACAGAAATTTTCAAAGCAGGTTTTTAGATTCAGATTTTTCAGTGCAAATTTTTAATGTAGATTTTTCAAATCAGTTTGTAAAGTAGTAAATTAAACTGGTACAATTTATAAAGTAGTAGATTTTTAGTTATAAAATATATACTCCTTCCGTCCCAATGCAGTTTTTTCAAAGAAATTATGGGAAATATTATGGGAGTGCTTGTTAATTATTGTCTCATTTCTGATCTATGCAGAGTTCAAGAAAGCGGGCCAAGCGCTTGAAGAAAATACAATTAGCATCGGTTGCAATTTCGCAATAACAAGGAAATGAAGGCATTCGAATTTCTGAAAGAGGGTCAAATCCCTCTCCTGACCATAATATGCTAAGAATGTCTCTTCCTCGTGTTTCAACTGAAGTTCCTAATGAAAATCTAGGTGAAGAGAAGTCGGTTGAGGAATAGCAAGTATTGGGAAAGATAAAAAGAGGTCCAACATGGTTGAGAGATCAATGCTCAAATCCTACGAAACTAATTGAGGTGGACTTCAATGAAAGAGGACAACCTATAGGTGAGCACTTCGAGTGGTTATCTTCATTCTTGGGTGCTTTTGCACGACAGTTTGTATCTTTCAATATTGATGATTGGAGGAAATTTGATAAAGAAACAAAGAAAGATTTGTGGACATGTGTTAAGGTAATGATAATATAGCTTATTTGGTTCTAACATAGAAATTCAAGTGTACATATTTACCTTATTTGTGATATGATGTTTATGTATAGGGGAGATACAAGATTGATGACACGCACGAGAATCTTATTATTCAACAAATGGGCACTCGTTGGAGGCAGTCTAAATCAAAGCTGAAAGAATCTCTTAGAGATGAATCTAAAATGGGAGATAAAGAGTCAAGATTTGCATCCCTTAAATCGGATAACATGTCTCTTGAAGAGTGGAACACTTTTGTCGCAGAAAAGTTATCAAATGAATTCGAGGTAAATTCAATTTTTTTTTACAAGTAATTGTGTTATACTCCCTCCGTCCCACTTCACTTGGCACTAATTTCCATTTTGGGACGTCCCACTTCACTTGGCACTGCCCAAAATGGAAAAGAATATTCACTATTCCCTCCACTCATTCTCTCTCCTACTTCACTTTTACACTCACAACATTCTCTCTCCTAACTATTCCTCCCACTCATTCTCTCTCCTATTTAATTCTTCATACTCACAACATTTTCTTACACTTTTTTTCACTCTTATTTTTCCTTAGTTACCGTGCCACTTCACTTGGTGCCAAGTGAAGTGGGACGGAGGGAGTATACTTTTTTTCTTACATAAAAAATGGTGTAGATGAAGAGAAAAATGTATAAGGAGATTAGGGCAAACAATCATGCCCCACATACAATGAGTAGGAAGGGGTATACTCGACTAGAGGATGACATGGTAACTTTCTATAAATTCAACAATACTCCCCCCGTCCCACCTCACGTGATACCTTATTGACTTTTTTGGTATCAAGTAAGGTGGGACAGAGGGAGTATATTATTACATGTTTTCGTTTATGTATTTCAATAAAAATAGTGCTTATTCTTTTAAGAGAAAGTAGAATCCAGAAATGCCTATAAGGGGAGAAAATGTGTGATGTAAAGCACGCACAAAAAAGAATGGTGAAATATCAACTCCATTTATTGCCGATTGTGTGGTAAGTGACATTTCAACTAAATCATACTTAATTTTATTACTCCCTCCGTCCCAAAATGCCATTCTTTTATTTCATTATTTTGGGACGGAGGGAGTATTTTGACTAATCTATAATTTAATACTTGTTTTTTTACTAAATTTCAAGAGTAAAATACAAGATATCACATCCTCTCAAACCTCCCCTTTGACATCAGTTAGCGAGGATGCACTGTCTCAAACACTCGGACCCGAGAGAAATGGAAGGGTTAGAGGGATGGGATTTGGCATTACCCCATCTAAAATAGGTATCCACATGAATAGTTCAAAGATAGTCCACGCACTAGAGAATCAAGTTTCAGAACTGAATAAAAAAGTGGAGAAGTTCCAACATTTAGAGGATGAAATGGCGGAGATGAGACAATTTATGCGTATGCAGGCAAGTATTTTGTAGTCAAGCACATTGTTTTTAGAGTTATTTATAGTTTTCACTTACATGTTAACTTGTGATTGTTTCTAGGGTTTCGCTTCAAAGTAGAAAGAAAATTCAAACATGGCCTCTCCCCGTTGGCATAGTATTGGTTCAAGGGATAATTTGAATGGGAAGTCGCCCTCTCCCCGTTTCCATAGTATTGGTTCAAGGGATAATTTGAATGGGAAGTCACCCTCTCCCTTATCACATAATGGTAGCTCTAATGTTCGTGATTGCCATAGTTTGAATTCAAGAGATGATCCTACAAGTGTCACTGTTGATCGTAAATGTAAATTATTGGATTGGCGAAAACATGTTGTTGCAGAAGCTAAAATTGCTGACACAGATCCTAATGCTATGGTGCACAGTGTTCCTCTTGGAAATGATGCTTGGAAGGTTTTGGTTGAGGTAGCTTTGGTCCTAGTGTTGATTTGTGGAGGCCTAACTCAAACATGTCAGTCATCTCGGATGCAGTTGGGAGTACGGTCGCATGGCCTAATGAACTCATTTATTTTCATTAAGACTATGCTAAGAATTTTATTTTGGACTTTTATTTCAGATTTCTATTTTGATGCATAATTTATGTCCTATGTTTGTTTATTGCTAAACATTTTAAACCTTGTGGATTGGTCTTCGCACAATGTACTTGTTGTTGGATTAGGCACCTGTGTTTATTTATGGACTGCATCAAATAGCAAAGTGAGTTTGTATACTAAGTTTGCTGATAATTTTGTACAGAGGAAGTGGGCTGATAATTTTGTACAGAGGAAGTGGATTAGGTACCTGTGTTTATTTATAAATTGTTCTACATTTCTATTCAACTAACCCCTTTTTAACTCCGTCAATGCAATTGTTGTATATTGCATTGCATTGCCGGTCCCAAGCCCGGATAAAGGAGGAGGGGAAAGGTATGTCGGGCAAATAAATCATATATACTGTTCATTGACACTGTATGGTATTGTTTAACATTGATAGTTGACTGAGACATGGTGCAACAAGGATTCTTTACATCTTCCAGTCAATCTTTGTAGACTGTTTGGAGGTATGCTACATATTTTTTGTTCTCAAAGTGTTACTATTTTTTTAATGGATTTTTGCTTATGAAATAATGGTTTTGGCATATGTGTATTCTGAAACTGTATTGAAATAGGGTCCGTTTGTTGTTTTATAGGTGACACATCTGGTGGGTGTTCCTGGTTTTGGGGCCTTTTGCTTTATTTTGGGTGCAAGTGAGTATGTTTAAGTTTATTTGTTAATTGCATCAATTTGTGTTTTGATTTTGGAATGCATGAACTTCTTATTGGTTGGTTGCATATTGATTTGTAATTTCTTAAATTGTTAACTGGTTTTTGATTTTGGTTATTTTCATTGGTTCTGGGCCACATGATATTCGATTTGTTTATTGTTTGTTCTATGTAATCTTTGTCCCTCTTCGTTGGATTTATTATCGATATAAGAAATGGCATTATTATCTGCTGGTAAGCTATAAACAATCTTTGTTTGTTTCATTCAGCTTGTTAATTGACCTTCTGACTGTAGTGCTAATTATTATTTATGTTTATCTTCCTGGATCAGTCATTATTATCTGCTGGTAAGCTACAAACATTTCTTATATTACCGATATAAGAAATGGTATTATTATCTGCTAGTGATGCTTCTGTTTTATCCAAAAAATGAAAAGCTTTTCATGGTTTCATTCTCATTCGCAGAGGTAAATAAATTTATTAAGATTATATATGCCTGCTTATGTGAGGTAACACTCCCTCCATGTCTTGATGGTCAATAACTTTGCTGCAGGGGCCGCTAGCATGGGCTTTGATTGTTTGGCGCTGTAGCTTAGTCTTTAGCTCTGTTGACAAACTTGTTAGTGTACTTATATATATTTTACCTGGTGAGTGGGATCATATTTTCTCTTTGGTGACCTAGATAATTTAATATTTTTATCTTAATAACTGTTGGGTTATAATTAAACTGCTCATACTTGTTGAATATTTTCGGCATTTTGCCTCTTAGTGTGTCTCTTGCTTAGGGCATATGATGTTAATTCTTTTGTTGTACTATTAAAGTACTCCGAAAAAGACACCGAGAGAAGTATGCCACATAATGGACAGACTTGTGAGTCATCCCTCAACTAATGGTTAAGTTTGACACATGTTGAATATCACTAACGCACCTCTAAATAGAATGATAATATGGTGTCTCACTGTCTCATAATGAGCCATCCATATAATTCATTTATGAGATAGAGAAATATACTCCTAGTCAGCTTGATATGTACTCCCTCCGTCCCGAAATGATTCTTTTACTTTTTTTTTTTTTAACGTGAAGGTATTTTGAGAGAAAATTTTAGGATGATTTAATTAGTATGCTTCACATGTATTGACCATTATCTGTTGTTAAATCTTGTTTACATGATACCGTCCTGATGTTTGGTATCGACGTTGTCTCTTCTTGCATTTAGTAAGTGATTTTCTATCATCTTGTCATGCTCCATGCCAGAGCATATCCTAATGTTCAATAGAGTAGAAGAGAAAACAAAATATCTTTCCTCTTCCTTAAAGAAGTAAATATGAGAAAGTTATGGAAATATTTTAGGTGGACAAAGATAATTGAAACCAGCTTCTAGTGGATATAATACGCTCTCTTGAGACACTTCGTATATCCTCATCCAGTTAGTCCTTTACTCCACACTATCTCTATTCATAGTTGTTACGGGTGATAGAAATCTAAGATAGGAAGTAGTATCTTCTCCCATTTACTGCCTATTATTAAGGCTCTGAGCACCTTTGGTTTTTGACAGCAATAACTTACAGCTATTCAGGTGAGTTTTATAAGGGAACAACTACTCTATTACAAGGTGACCCACTATCACCTCTATCATTTATCCGATATAGAATGAGCAAAAATTATAACTCCAATTTAGATGGTTCTGACAGTGATGAAAGAAACGAAGTAGTTTCCGATTAGGATGACTCGGATAATGCAGAAGCGCACAGGCCAGGAATTAAAAGAAATAGATCCAAGGGGCAACTATCCTAGGAAAGGAAAAGTAAAAGCTAGTAAAACTAAGTTTATTGGTTGGGGATCAAAATCTCTTCTACAATCATCATTTCAAGAAAAAACAAAAAATAACACGATGGATTGGATTAAAATTGAATTGAATTGAAATAATGTGAACGAGAAACATACCTCGTCCTCATGACCTATGAGTCGACAGCTTAATTGATACTCTCCGGGTAATCGATTTCCAAGAATCGAAGACTAGTCTCCGATTCATGAAAATCAGACACTAGTCTCCGATTCATGAAAATCGATTACCCGAAGAGTATCAATTAAGCTGTCGACTCATAGATCAGGAGGACGAGGAAGATTTCTCGCTCACATTATTTCAATTCAATTCAATTTAATTTTTAATCCAACCCATCGTGTTATTTTTTGTCTTTTCTTGAAATGATGATTGTAGAAGAGATTTTGATCCCCATCCAATAAACTTGGTTTTGCTAGCCTTTTACTTTTCCTTTCCCAAAGGATAGTTGCCCCTTGGATCTCTTTCTTTTCATTCCTGGCATGTGCGCTTCTGGATTATCCGAGTCATCGTAATTGGAAACTACTTTGTTTCTTTCATCAGTGTCAGATCCATCTGAATTGGAGTTATAATTTTTGCTCATTCTATATCGGGTATTGCAGATTTAAACATTTGATGGATCTAGCAACTCTGTTCCACCCACTGATCCCACCAGGATTCATAGTGCTACCGATGACTCTGGTCGCAGATATCTATTCATATGTGACAAATTCAATCAGTAAGTAACTATACATTTTATATATTTTGGTTCCTTTTGTTTTATATAAAATTTATTATTTAAGTTTTCCTTGACACTATGTTGCTGTTCAAATTCTGTTGCTTAAGATCTTTTTTTTTGGGGGGGGGGGAATTACTTATAGGCTCAAATATAAAAACCTACTGAAGACTACAATGACAATGGAGGGCTGGAAAAACAGGTAAGCAAACCTTTAGAATGATGTACATTTCTATTGAACTCTCTTCGAAGCAATTTGGTAGTTGGTTTACTTTGTTTATAAAACATGGTCTTTGTAGAAGCTCATGGAAGTGACCAGCGAGCCAGGCATCACATTTTTGGCAGCCAAGTTTGATGGCATACTTGGACTTGGATTTCGAGAGATCTTAGTTGTTTGGTATACCTTTGTACCACTCCCTCCCTCTGTTTTTACTTTATTGTGATGATTGATGAATGTTGGGTGTGTTACTGATATAGGTACGTTATCCAAATCTAGAGCACCATCTGGTTGTATGACTTGTCAATTCTACTACCAGTGGTTTTAGTAAAGATGCTTATGGCTTGGAAAACCAATATCAGTTCAAGTAGCTGAACCATTCCGCTGGCCCAATTCTCCGTGGTGACTTCTTAAGGTAAAGTAACTTTCTTGGTTATTTTTCGTATGTAACCTAAGTATCTGTAGTTCAGAAATTTTCCCTTCTCATTTATTCACATTTTGCTATTCTTGCTTAATAATCTATATATGTTCGTGTATAAGACTGTTAGTTTTACTGGCTGATGTGAGATGAATAAGATAGCTCAATTATTACATTCCAACAATGGTTTTACATGGGTGCTCTTCATTAACCTCGATTGCTTAAACATATTGGTACTAAATTAATTATATTAGTATTTGTTGCACCTCTGTACTCATTGATTGATTCTCCGCACTCATTGATTGCTTTTCTGGCATATTTTAGTTTAGTAGTTAATAGCTTTTCTGACGTTGTTCAGTAAGAAACTTAACCACTTGAGATCACATGATTGAATCTACTAGAGTTGAAATAAAATTTTGATTTTGAGAACCTTTTAAATAGAAAAAGTTGAGCATCAAAAGCTGTGTTTTTTATGCTTGATCTTCAAAGAATTTGCTTACAACTTTTTTATTATTCTCCTACACTATCTATGGCTGAGTCTGTAGTAGCCACTACAGTATGCATCTTGGGCCATGATTTTATTTTATTTTATTTATTTAATATTTATTGCTAGTGATTATATCAGCCATATGGACTCTCATCCTTCTTTCCCATACATTTAACATTCTTTTTTTATTTCAGAATTATACAGGAGACAAGGAAATGCTTGGGAAATGTGAACATGTATTTTAGTGTCAATCATTATCGAAGTTAGTGCAGTGTGTTTTCATAGATGACAGACTTTGTGGTTCATTGTCATTCATTTTTTTATGGAGTTAATAAAGGTCACACGACTGGATTCCAAGTTAAGAGTGATATGTTTCACGATGACTTTTTCAGATGAGGTATGTTATATTCATCTTTGTATCGATATTGCTTGACCACAAAGATAAATATTAGTTTTAGTTATAGTTACATGATTATGCTTATATTCATACAAATTTCAGGTAAAATACTTGGGGATGAATCTGACAACAGTCAATAATGCTACGACAGAGGTACTTTGGTGAATAGGATTTACGAAAATTACTAAGCCTTGTTTCAACTAGTAGAGATCACAAGGAGTCTAAAACATATTTACCTTAGCTCTTAGCCTACTTACTGACCTGCAGGTAAAGAAATCCACTAAACTGCATCAGATTATGCAAATAATTCTCACTCTTGGAAATGCACTAAATCAGGGCACTACTCGAGGTACCTTTTTCTAAAGCTCAACATATTTTATCTTTGTATGTACACTAAAGGCATTCCTGAGCTTATGAATCCTTTTGGTGTTTAATTTGGGTTGTAGGATTTGCCCAAGGATTTAGATTGGATAGACAACAAAGAAAATATGGGATCATATTGGTTGCTTCTACAAGGTCCATCGACACTGAACAGTATGTAGTAAGACTAAGTGTTGCCTTTATATTTCCAATTTATATTACTAAGTACTTGCTCAAGTCAGTTTAAACATATATATTTGTAAAAATCAATAATTTTGAAATGATTAGTAAGTTGTCTTCTGTTTAGCTTAAAGCTTATCTTTATAAAGCTTAATGAAATGGCTAGTAGGTGTCTAAATTGCAGGGGGCTTATGTGAATTTGAGGGGTGGGGGGAATTTTTTTTTATTCACATTAACAACGTTTTTTATAAATGTTGTAATAACATATAAAACAACGTTTTGAAAACGTTGTATAAAGTATTAAGACAACGTTTACAATACGTTGTCAAACATGGAGGAAATTTTAAATTTTTTTTTTCATATTCACAACGTTTCTTAAATGTTATAATACACATTTAAACAACGTTTTATAAACGTTGTCTAAAGGCTTAAGACAACGTTTATAAAATGTTGTTTAACTGTGTATTACAACGAATAAGAAACGTTGTCATTGGGATTATTACAACATTTTGAAAAAACGTTGTCAATAGGCTTATTACAACGTTTTTATAAACGTTGTTATTAGACTGATTACAACGTTTAATGAACTTTTTTACAATGTTCAAAAAACGTTGTCTTAGACTGGGGCCTAAGACAATGATGGATTACACAACGTTTTCTAAAACGTTGTTAAAGGTCTATACAACATTTAAAAAACGTTGTGAAAGCCCATTTTTGTTGTGAATGCTTTTAAAAAATTATTGTCACTATTCTTACAGTAACCACACTCAGTATTTGATACCATCTAAAAAACAATTATAAACATTTGGCGTATAGTTCTTGTGAAGGTCATTTCACAATTCAAGTTTTGATACAAAATTATCATGACAATAGAAGCAGAATTTAATAACGATTATTCAAGAAATAGCTTTTACAAACACAGACATACGAAATATTATCTTACAAAAAAAAAAAATTAAAAAAAAACTTATCTGAAACATGAGCGGTGCTAGATAATGTATTTGAACTTTTTCTAAAAGACTCGATTAAATCAAGCAGGAACCGTCCTGCTGGTATGAGCTATATCATAACTGCCAGTACTTTCATCCCCCTCGTCGTTCTCTCCAGATAATTCCTCAAGCGATTTCCCTTTTGGCTCTGGCACCAATAAAGTAAAAACCATTCCAAGGAAATTGATAACACCAAGAACGATAAGCGAATATCTCACCCCAATTCCAGTAGGGTACCCTGCATCTGTCTTTTTTGGATCAGTACTCTGAGAAGCATACAGAAACCCAAACGCCCCAACTATAGCTCCGGCCTTGCCAGCGGCTGCAGATATACCATGGCATGTTGACCTAAGCCTAGCCGGAAAAATCTCTGCCGGCACAACAAATGTTGTGGCATTTGGTCCAAAGTTAGCAAAGAAAAAGGTCAATGAGTACATTATTACAAATCCTAGACGATTCTCGTGTAGAGTCCAATGGTGATAAGGAATAGCAATGGCTAACATGAATACTGTCATAAAGAAGAAGCCCATCAATTGTATCGCAAACCTTCCAATGATATCGATAAATGCAACTGTAAACCAGTACCCGGGAACTGTACTGCATAGTGCAATTAGGGTTTGTGCCCTAGCGACCCGATAAACCTCATGTGCCGCATTCATAGTTGCAGCTTTTGGTATCCAGCCGACAGCCGTGAAAATGTCTTTTTGGAATAAGTTTTGACTGTAAAATGCAATGTCTAGTAAGAACCATGTGCTAGTGGTTCCAAGCAAGTGAAGTCCATGGCGGCGAAGAAACTCTCTTGAAAACAAGCCAAATGAATTGCGAGAATCTTGACCTAACTTCTCCAATTTAGCCTCCTCGGGTTGGATCTCCACTTGCAACACTTGAGCCATATCTGCAGCAGCCTGTTTGGCATTCTTGGCTACAAGGGCTGTGTAACGTGCCGTTTCAGGCATTTTCATTCGCCAGTAGAAAGTTAATGCTGCAGGTATGGCTCCGAACATCAAAATGATTCTCCAAATGTAATCGGCTTGTGGAACTGTGGATGCAATAGGATCAACTTCATAGGATGGAGCACTAAAGGCGGAATCAAATGAGGAGGAAACAATTAGGGCAATAATCCCACTAGTCAAAATCCCAAACCCTTGCATTGCAAAGACCGCAGCAATGAAAGCGCCACGAGTCTTTTTGTTAGCGTATTCCGACATGATTGTTGCGGAAAGAGGATAATCACCACCAATGCCAAACCCTAGCCAAAATCTAAAGAAACATAGAGTGGCCATAACGCCTTTCGGTTCATGACTAAATGAAAGACCCGAGGCAAGTGAGCATCCAATCATGAGAACTAAGGTTAAACCATAAACTTTTTTCCTACCCATTTTATCACCCAACCAGCCGAAAAAAAGTTGACCGGCTAGGGTTCCGACGAGGGCAACACCGGTGACGGATGCTGCCACTGCCGGAGGTAAAACCCCCGGCTTCGGTGCACCGTCTTTGTGGTAATATAATCGTCCAAGTAATTTGGTGACTAGGGAAATGGCAAAGAGATCGTAGGCGTCTGTGAAGAAACCCATTCCGGCAACCACTATTGCTGTGAAATGGTATAGCTGAGTCTTGGCGACATCAAGTGCATTGAGCACTTGTAATTGCTCTCGAGCCATAAATACTTGTTGTTAAAACAACAAGCCTTCTTCCAAAACTTCCTCAAAAGCTTTCTGCAAAACAACAGGAGGATTAATTAATAACTTCAAATTTTCTAGGTCAAGAGCTTGAATTGCCTTTTATCTAAAGAAATGACATCAATGTGAAAAGAAAATTCACCAAAAAAAAAAAAAAAACAAGGAAATCGAATTTAATTAGTGTTTTCAAATAATGATGCAAAAAACTAAACAATATATTTATATACTCCCTCCGTCACACTCGCACAAAATTTCATTTTGTGTATCCCATTTAAAAAGGTAAACTCACAAAATTGAAATTTTTTAATTCTTCTTTATTTATAAGACCAACTTGTCATACTTATAACAACTATCCACTTACTATTGTTACCCCCACATTCTCTCTCATACATCATTTTTCATACTCACAACACTTGCTAAAATATATACTTTCCTTAATTTACGTGCAAAATCTATTTTGTGCATTTTCGG
Source organism: Adenophora triphylla var. japonica (assembly GCA_022495995.1). Taxonomy (NCBI): domain Eukaryota; kingdom Viridiplantae; phylum Streptophyta; class Magnoliopsida; order Asterales; family Campanulaceae; genus Adenophora; species Adenophora triphylla. The sequence continues at coordinate 209,684 of JAFEMH010003085.1, forward strand.
GTTAGACGGAAAGAGTATACGTGTGTGTGTATATAATCGAAACATATTTTAAAATAAGGGTAGAATTAAAAAAAAACGAACTTGTTTTAAAATACATATATGTACATAATCGGGATCATGAACACACCTAACATTATTTAAGTAGCTTGTAAGATGCCTCTCGATAGATAAGAGAGGTACAGGTTCGAACCTTCCCGGCTCATCGTGGCAACTATGTGTGTACCACTTTATAACAGATTAGTCAAAAGATTGATGAAATTTTTCCAATTTTTTATTAAAAAAAAAAAAAAGTTTTAACTACCTAAGAATACCTATCGCAAATAAAAATAATTTAGAGAATCTTTTTGGATTGACTATCAACTTGTGTGAGTGAGAAAATAACGCCAAAAAAAATGTACTCCACGTTAAAATTCAAACTATACACTTTGGGTTAGGCATATATTTAAGATTTTTTTTTAATGAAATGAATGTTATCAGTATGAAAATGAGGTAGAAAAGAAATAAAAAGTAGGTCTCCGGAGAAACGCGTTTCTCCATGCTTATGGTAAACGTGTTTCTGCACATCGCTCAAAGGTTACGAATATCCGTAACCCTTTCGATCACGATATCCGTAAGCTTATGTTAGAATGGGACCAACACATATCAACTTTCTGGTCATGATCTTCACTTTTTTCTGGATATACTTTTCACTGTTTTCTGGATATACTTTTCACTGATTTCTGAATATAGATTTGGCCAAGGTCATGGTCAATACAAAATTTCTGGATATCCTTTCTCTTAATTTCTGGATATACTTTTTAGTGATTTCTGAATATAGATTTGGTCAAGGTCATGGCCAATACAAAAGTTCTGGATATCCTTTCAAAAGGTTCTGGATATCCAAAAACATGTTTCGCCATAAATTATGGAGAAACGCGTTTCTCCCTAGATTTTGGCAAGAAAAAAATGGGTAAAGAATAGTAACGTGAAACGTTGTTATGAATGTAAAAATAGATTTCATTAAATAAAAAATCACTATAATTTTTTGTATTATAAAAATGTGTAGTTTCCTGATTAATTAAATAGTAAGAAATCAAAAGGGGCATGAGTATGTCATATTCATAGTGACAAAAAAGTCTTGTGGGGGACACATAACTACGACGTTTGACCAACCATTTATGGCCGGCCATGCATGTCCTTCTTGTTTGATTTTAACATTTGAGAAAAGTTCATTTTCGAAAGGAAAGTTTATTGTTGACCTAAGATTGTACGTGGTCATTTAATTATAATATGTGACTATGAAGAAAACAATCTTCTAGAGGCAGCTGTCACAAATTGTTTATGGGTTGGTCCCACTTTCTCCAGCACAGTTGGACACAAAATTAATACTGACTCTATTCACTAAACAAATGATTTTTTTTTACTTTACAAGTAATTTTTATAATTAATTATATTTAATTAATAATTTACTCCGTAATTAAGTATTTAAGAATTATTTTTTCTTTAAAACTGTAAAAAATAGTATGAATAAATTATTAAAAATATTATCAATATATAAATTCTAATTTTATTGTAATAATTAAATTAACATGATATTTCATCAAAATTCAATCTTGTTGACAAAAACATGAAAATAAGACCTTTTTGTTGATAAATCCAATGAAATAAAGCATACAAAACTAGAACAAATAATAAAAATTATGTGATGGGAATAAATACCCAAATAACATATAACAAACTTTTAAAAATGAATATCTCAAATTTAAACTATACACAAATCTGCTTGTCAAACAAATTTATCACCATTTGATCAAGTAAAAATGATAAAAAATAAAAATAAATAAAAAATTGACAACCGCTTCACCTTAACCTAGTAACTGATCCTGTGCTTAACTCTAAAATAGAAGTAGGGATCTCCAATCCGTAGCTAGTTAATTAAGAGGCAGAGAGACAAAAAAGATACTATAAGTTGTGTATAGGATTTGAAATTATTGCTTCTAGCATGTGTTGTTGTACCGAAGTTAAGAGATGGATAATGTCACAACTCTTTTGAAGGAATATCAACAACCGAAATTTATTCCTTTTTGGTAAAAATCGCCTAGTCTTAACAAATATCGACCCTTAATGTTTCAGTTTGGGGTCATTCACTATCTACAATATTTTTACAACATAACATCAAGAAGGCTGGAATAGCATTTCCAAATCCAATGGTCTATATTTAAGCTAAAAACATTTCGTAGAATATCCATGAAATAAGATGTGTGGATGAGTGAGAGTGTGTGTGTGCGCGTTAAAATTAGAGAGAGAGAGAGAGAGAGTGTGTGTGTGTGAGAGAGAGAGAGAGAGAGAGAGAGAGAGAGAGAAAGTGCACCTGTTTTTGAGAGTTGTGTTCCTAAGGAAGCGTAGGAAGAAAGAGAAATGGTTAGGAGAAAAAGAGTCGGAGGGGAATGGACTATTAGGACTTGGGGGAAGAAGTATTTAAACTACGAAATCCTGGAAAATCGATTATGGCATCTAATGGCATATACCATATTCCTTCTGTTCAAGTCAAGTCAAGTCAACGCTTTCACTAAACTACTACTCGTTATGGTTACATCCTAAACTCTCCATCAACTAGTTGGAATCTTGGATACCGTGACGGATGGTTCGTATCATGATCTTTTAGTATCAACTAAGGCCCTTGGTGTTGTGGTATGCTGTGCGACTTTTCTTCGGGAAGGTTCGGTGTTCGATTCCCACTAAAATCATTATGTTGAATTACCATGAGTTTCAGGCTTACACTACTACATTTCTGACCTAATGTAACGCCAATTTTCGTTGCATTAGGGCCCAAAAACCGTTACATTAGGCCTAATGTAACGCCAAATGGCCGTTGCATTCTCTTGCGTTGCATTAGGTCTAATGCAACGACATAGTAAGCTAATGTAACGCCAGAGCTTTTGCGTTGCATCAGGTAAATACCTGATGCAACGCCAAATACCTGATGCAACGCCAATTTTAAAACTATATGAACACCTAATGCAACGGCAAAAAGAACCTAATGCAACGCCAATTTAAAAAGTGGTTGAATACCTAATATAACGCTAAAAATTAGATGAGCCCCTAAAATTTATTACATAATTTCACAAATTTATTAATTTTTTTAATTTTCTTTTTTCAATATATATATATATATATATATATATATATATATATATATATATATATATTTATAATTTATATATATATATATATATATATATATATATATATATTTATAATTTATATATATATATATATTATTTTAGTAGCATTATTATATTTATACTAAAGCTAAATGTTTCTTTTTTTAAGCAATAAAATTTTATTCCATTCATTTTAAAAAATCATTACATACATAGAAAGATAAAACTCATTTACAATTTCTTTTACCCCTTCCACAAAAAAAAAAACAAAACAAATAATAATAATAAAAAAAAAAATCAAGCAGTCTTCCATCACCGCACCAAACCTCACCCAAATCAAGCAGTCTTCCTTCACATCTCCAGTCTTCCACCGTTAACCCTCTCTCTCTCTACCCATCACCGCACCAAACCTCACCCAAATCAACCGATCTAACCTCTCTCCCACTCCGGCCAAACAACAATCAATTCCCTCGCTCTCAAACCTATTCCCACGATCCTCGCCTTCCTCACCGGTGGAAGTTCAACCACGCCCATCGCCATCCCCGAATCCGTCAACAACAACCGCAAGCACCCTCTCTCTCTCTACGTAATTCCGGCCAAGCTCCTTCACCGTTCTCTCCCTAAACCGTTCGTCACCATCACCGGAGCAATTGTTCACCACCGCCACTCCTCAACCAAACCAACAACGCCAAGCCGATAACCTCTCCTCTGTTCCCGACCCTCCGCCTTGTTCCGATCCTGCGCATCTCCTTGTTCAATTGATAGTCTTGAAGAGTTCGGAGGTGGTGCCGCCGCCGATGAAGCCGGAGATGTGAAGGATGCCGCCGATTAAACCGGCGACCGTAGTGGTGGTTGTGTAGTGTGGCGGAGGAAGGAGAAGGGGTGGGTGAGTTACCGATTCAAAATGGGTTTGGGATTGTTTTGGGATAAGATGTAGGGATAGAGAGGGGTAGGTTTTTAAATGAATTGGTTGGGTAATTGTGAGCCATTGATATTAATGAAATGAATGGTTGAGATCAAATAGTGGATACATTATGAGGATCCATGTGCACATATAACAACCAATGGGTAAATGACACCTCACATGCTTTTAATTTTAGTTATTATTTCTAGTGTTATTAGTAATATCACATATTTATAATATTAATTAGATATGATAATATTGATACTTAGTTTTTTTTAAAAATATTTAACTCATTTAAAAATTAATAAAATTATTTAATAGTAATAATTGTATAATTAATGTAAACACTAAATACTACAATAATACTTTTTAATAACATAATAATAATAATTGATAAACCTCATACGTATATAACATTTTGAAAAAAACTTTCTTACTAAAAAAAAATCTAAAACATTTAAATATATTTAAAAAAAAATACTCATAGTGAAGGATATTGTTCGTCCCTCATTTCTTAATTATACCATCATTTGTTTAGTTAATTTATAATTTTTTGAAAAAAAACTGTAGGATGGCTCCCCTGGCTGCATAGAGTATATTCCGCGATTTATCTCCTCCAGGACACTGAGGAGCCGATAGATGGTGGTCCAGGATTAGTCCGGCAAAGCTGGGAACCTAGGTATCAAAAAAAAAAAAAAAAGGCATTTCCCCTATCCAGACATAATAATAATTTAAAGGAATAATCCAAGTAAATGTTCGGGTAGTAGCCTGTGGAAGTCCGCTCGGGTCCTATTACGCGAAGGCCCAAGTACCTTCTTGTATAAGCTCGCACGGAGGTATTGTTCAACGAGCGCGAGCTCTGAGCTCCAACCAGCGAGCACGAGCTTAGATCCAGATCCTCTAGATGCCATGAGAAGCAAGCCGAGAAGATTGATGAGGACTCAATGATATGAGCTCGTTTGGGGAACGAGCGCGAGCACAAATCAGAAGAGGTCTAAGCAGCGTAATCCGGACTTTGGTCCTTGGTTTAAGCTCAAGAAAGGATCCTTCCAGCGAGCAGGTTAGTGCTCGGACAATCCTATTTTCATAAGGATTTCAGTCTATGCAGGATTCTAATATTGGCCAGGATTCACTTTCCTAAACCAACTCCAATTCTAATCACTATTCTTGAGAATTACTCCACCTATCCCCTATAAATAAGAGACGATATCTCTAAAATTAGATATATTATATTCTCTAATATTTTTCCTTAATACATATCTTATTCTCTGAATCATATTCTTACTCTCACGTCAGAGGGCATTCGCCGGTGAAGTTTCGGCTTAGTTTATCATTTGTTCATCAGTTTCAGGCTTATTTGAGGCAAATCCAGGTATCAGATCCGTTAATTTCAGCTAAATTGACCCGAATCCAATTCTGACTCGATTAGTTTGGTTCATTGCCGGGAAGTCGACAAATTAGCTTCAAATTAAGCCTCAAAACTTGAAGTTCCAGCCATAATTTTCCCCATTTTGATGAGAGTCGTGGTTTCTCTTACAGGTTCGACTACCAACACTCAAGGAAACACGTCTGCAAATACTCCGCACACCCTTTAGATAACATTTTTCTAGCCTTTATAGCAGAAATAACATGAATGCCAAACATAGATTTGTCTGCATCAAAAACAAAAGTAGGCCTATCAGGCATAGCAAATGAAACTCGCTTCCTACGACAATCAACCAAAGCATGGTAATGACTCAACCAATCCATACCAAGAATGACATCAAAGTCCCGAATTTGTAACTCTACTAAATCCGCCGGCAATACATGTCCACAAATAGACACATCACATCCATTATATACCAAATAAGAAGTGAGGCACTCTCCCATAGGAATCAAAACCTCTAGCACATAAGGCATGAATTCAGGTAATTTATGCAATGCGAATGCAAAATGAGACGCGACAAACGAATGGAAAGACCCGGGATCTATAAAAATGCGGGCCTTGACTCCTGAGATAGGGACAATACCTCTAATGACAGCGTTAGGATCAACCTCTCCTCTTCCTAAAGCAAAGACTCAGCCCTGAACTTTATCCTTAGGCTTTCTCTCTCTTTTGATTCCTCCTCTTGGTCCACCTTATCCACTACCAGAAGCTTGCCCTCGAAGCTTGGGATAGGTCTTTCGAAAGTGACCATCTGCTCCACACTCTAAGCATTTTCCAAGCTTGCTCCAGCATCTATCTTCTGAGTGGCCCGGCTTTTTACAAAACCCACAAATATTTCCAAACTGTCTTGAAGGAGTACGAGCCGCTGAAGTCGTCACATTTCCACCTCTTGCTACACCCGGGGCTGAAAATCTTTGTGGTCCTCTATTCTGTCCCGAACCTTGTCCTTGGAATCGCTGCTTGCTTCCACTTCCACCTTCGGACTTACCCTTATGCTCTTTAATGTCATTCTCTATTCGGTAGGCTCGGTTCACCGCCACTTGAAAATCAGTGAAGTCATGTGTCAATAATTGCTTCCGGAACTCTAGCCTTAACCCTTTCACAAACCGGTATACCCGCCTTTCTTCTTTCGGCACCAAATGGGGACAGTAACGAGCTAGCTCCGTAAACTTTGCTGAGTATTGTGCCACGGTCATTGTTCCTTGCTCCAATCTTAGAAATTCCACCTCCTTCTTGTCTCTTGTCACCATCAGAATAAAGTGGTCCCGGAACTTGCGTGTGAAATTCTCCCACGTCTGCGATGTATGGTCTCGGTCCCAACTGTCCTTCACTATGTGCCACCAATATTCTGTCGGTCCCTCTAACTTGAAGACAGCGCACCTTACTTTCTCATCATCCGGGCTCTTCATTGCTGCGAAGATCTTGTTCATAGATTCAAGCCACCTCTCCGCCTTCACCGGATCTGGGTCTCCATTGAAACTCGGGGGTGCCATCTTCACAAATTTTTCTAGTCCGTGCCCTTGCCTACCTTCCGGTTGTTGTTGAGCTCTACCTTGATTTGCCATATTTTGTAAAAACACTCGAAACATATCCATCATTTCACCATTCGAATTGTTATTACCCCCTTCATTGCCAACATTACCCTGTGCCCGATGCTGATCATCCTCATTCCCAGCCATTAGAACAAACACCTGCATCAAACACTCGGCGTCAGTTATCACACACTCCCCCTTAAACTAGACATCTACCCTTGACCTCTAGACGAGGCTCTGATACCAACTATGGACACCCTAGCCCGGAACCTAACACGTGTCCCCAGTCGGAGAAGCCCAACTAAGAAAGACCACCTGTAATTTTTGAAACTTTGGACTTAACTAAAAAGCACACAACTTTAACATTCACACTCTAACAAACTTAACTCATCTCCACTTGGAGGAAGACAAAACATGAACCAACCTTGATACATACTTACAACGATAGACAACACTTTAAGTTACAAAAGTTCACAAATAAAATCTTTACAAAAGTTGTTTTATAAAAAAACTCCAACAAAGGAGTAATACCAAAATACAACCCATCTAGAACATAAACGTACCCAACAACCCAAAAGACTTGCACAAACTCCTCTCCGTCCTCACTGGCCGGGTCCTCTTGTCTCAGTTCGATCTAAAACATTAAAGGGAGAAGGGTGAGAATAAATCTCAATAAGTTATTATGAATGCAACAATATGCCAAGAAAGATGCAACACATACAAGGTGCATATAACACATTGAAAAAGCCGTAAACACATTACATTACCTTGGTTTACCTTTTTCCATCTGACAATAAGTCGTACAACATCGGGAGATAAAACTCCACTCATTTGTGAACTGCTTGAGTATATTCACATCTTATGAGACCCGTTTTTCAGGGAACCATATAAGATATTAGCAACTCTGTAAGGCTTTTGGCTCAATACAGATGCTATAACCCCAATCTGTGGCCACGTAAGGGGACGATCCACAGTATAACGTAATCCGATCACATTAGGTCACACTTTCCATAATTGATCGTATTCCGTTATACCCCTAAACATCAGCTGATTAACACAAGTTCAAGCACATAATAGATACTTGAAATGAAATCCACCAAAGGGATAAGAATATAACAATTATGGTAAATCATACTCATGTTCAACCAATACCATAGTGCAACATTCATTTCATACACTATATATATATAACAACCAATGCATATGAACTCAAGTAAGGCAACAAGGTATCATAAACCAGCCCTACATAATCAATATGCAATAATACATGACCTCTATAAAGGTCCAAGTTCAATTTACCAAGTTAGTTTCACTTTGGTTAAGTGACGAATCAAGGTTGTCAAGCAATTTTCGAACAATATTTAAAGCCCTTCCACAATTCCAATTTAACCAAGTAAGACATCATTGTGTAGCTAAAGTGTTCTACTTTAATCTAAGTTAAAGAGGGTTCACTTTGGTTCTAGTTTGAATAGATTTCTAGGCCTTGGAAAATGATTCAGAGACTGCAGGGCAGGGCACGACTCGTGCCCCATGGCACGACTCGTGCCCCATTGACACTCCACCAGAATCTGTCGTCCCTACTAGGCACAACTTAGGCAATTCTCAGGGGACGACTCGTGCACGACTCGTGCCACAGAGCACGAGTCGTGCCCTCTATCCAGAAACCAAAATTCAGCAACAATTCAACAACGAAACTACCAAATGACCCAAACCAAGTTTCCTCTATTTTTCCAAGTGACCAAAATCAGTACCAAACATCAGCAAACCACTCCCAAACTATTCCATAGCCCTTCCAAACTAATTGAACACCAAACAACATCATTTTAGTACCAAAACATATGTCAATTTGTCATGCAACAATTTCTATCAATGCCTTAACACCATAATATAACTATTAACCCATATTCTTGCTATTTCAACAACCAACCCATACCCATTTCAATTCCACTTTTCCAAAACCATTCTTACTAAATGAAAGTGTTCCAAAAACACTAAATTTCCTTTAAATCATATCAATAACAACAATAATCATAAGATGAACACTTTTGAAAGAAAATCATAATAACTTACTTAAATAGTACGAAATGGAATAATTATTTGACCGGATAGATGTGCTCCCCTCGCCGCCACGAACAAGAATCCGTAAACGGTTTTGAAAACGAAGAAGTAATGAAGGGTGAGGAATTTTTGGAAGATACTAGGGTTTTGGGTTTTCCATGGAGGGTTTTTGGAGAAGAAGAAGAATACTGATGAAGGTAAGAATGAATTTCCTTTTGTTTAATTCAAAGGATAATTATGAAATCTTTTAATAAAGCTCCTCCATGGTTTAAACTTTAACAATAACAACCTTAACTATCCAACTTTGCAACTAAGAATCCCAACCTAATATAATCATTTTACTAAAAATTTCCAAATATTATAAAATCATTATTACACACTTTATATTTTATTCCATTTAGACCCTTTAGCATTAAAATTAATTTCTTTTCACCCTAAATTCCCATAAGCTAGTTAATGACCAACCTAACTTCATATAATTCATCCAAGCATAGAAATGAACACATAAAGCTAACTAATAGCATAAAATGCACAAAATGAAATACTACCATCCAAACCCCATGTTGGGTATGCTTACTTTAACCCTCCTATTTTGTATTAGATTTGATTGATACCATAATCTCCTGTTTATTTTAAGGACTTTAGGACCCTATGTAATGAAGCTTAGACTTCAATTTTTTAGATAAGTCCATTTTATAGAATAGGTTAAATTTAGGCTTGAAGACTGGCACAAGACTCATTGGATCTGAGGGTTGCAGTTCAAGTTGTTTCAAAACCGTTCTTCGAACCGCACTTGCAGAACCGCTTGTGTAATTCCTCTTTGAAACCGCTTCTTGAACTCCTCAGTGCAACAACCTTAGTGAACCGCACTTGTGCAGTTCTAGTACTTTGACCACACCTTGCAACCGCTCCTGGTGGAACCGCATATATCCAACCGCATGCACACCAGAACCACTCAAATGATTGAGACTTGAAGTGAACCTCATTGAGCGTTGGAATCCACGTCAGCAATATCAAATATCAACCACCATATCTTGTCACGTGACTACTTTTCAGACAAGATCTGCAAGGATCTTGAAAAGTGACAGGTGTCCAAACCTCATTGCTTGCAGCTGGAGCCTGATCAGCTTTTCCTGCAACAACAGTTCCAAAGGACAAAAGTGATTGTTGTGGACCAATGGGAACGCATCAAGGACTGTACTTACAACAGATGTGTCCAACGGCTATATTTGAGATTCTTGGGTATAAATACCCCCAATCTTCACCATTTGAAGATTGCTTGAGAAATTGATTTGATGTGTTCATAAGAAGCTGAAGCTCTGCCCAGAAATTATTCAACCCTTTGAATCTTCATCTTCATACTTCAAGAAATATTCTCCAGCCCAGAAATCAAGCCTTAACACATTCAAGAATCATTGTGCTCTACATCTCAAAGATTTAAAGAGCCTTGATCTTGTTCTCACACACACTCCTCACTTGTTTAATCACATAGATTATTCATTTGAGATACACTGGTTATAGTCTTAGGATTCGTTCTTCATAGAAAAGATTTTAGATCTGAGTATTACTTATTGTAATTTGTAATCTCTCATACTCAATATAAAATCTCTCTTAGAAATCCAAGACTAACCATCTTAGTAGTGGACGTAGATCGTTTATCAATTGAACCACTCCAAATATTGTGTTCTTACTTTCTGCATTTATATTTCTTGTGCTTACTGATTATCTACATTTCTCTCTGTTTGATCTTTATATAGATATCCATTATTGTGAAATTGTGTTTGGAGTTAACATTGTCAAACCTCACTTTCAGTTTACAACTGCTCAGAAAATTGCACTAAAACCGCTTATCAAAACCGCCTCTCCAAAACCGCTTGTATCTTCAAATATTCTGCTGTGCATTTTACAACTCTACTTGCAGTTTCTTACACACTGCAAGAGGTTTTGTAAGCTTAGAGGTTTAGTTTTAAATCGAGGGCAAAAAATTTGAAACAGCTATTCACCCCCCCTCTAGCTGTATTTTCACCCTTGTTGCCACCTTTGGGACCAACAAGTGGTATCAAAGCAAACACATTTTAAAACCACTGTTTTTCAAGCTTAACAGCTTGTGTGCCGATTCAATATGGCAAACTCAAAGACAATGACTACTGTTAACTATTCACACATTCCAATCTTGAACGAAGACCACTTCGACATCTGGAAGTGCAGAATGCTCATTCATTTGGAAACAATTGATGAGATGCTGGTGGAGTGCGTTATCAATGGCCCGCTAATTCCAATGAAGGCCAACACTGATGCAACCACCAATACAGAAACTCCAGAGGTCAAAAATCCAAAAGATGAGTGGTCGGATGAAGAGAAGAGATTAGTTGCCTTAGACAGCAAGGCAAGGCACATCATTTCTGGAACCCTCCCCGTGTCAACTCTTCAGAAAGTAATGTATCTCAAAACCGCAAAGCAGATGTGGGATGCCATAGAGAGCTACCTCGAAGGTGATGAGGAATGCAAGGAAAGCAAATTATACGCTGTTGAAAGATCCTACAACAACTTCAACAGAAAATCCAACGAAACCTTGCGTCAAACCTACGACCGCTATGTTGAGGTAGTTAATGCTTGTAGATCTCTTGGAAAAACTTTAACCGATAAGGAAATCAATATGACTTTCCTATCTGCTTTAGGTTCTAGATGGGTTAATAAGGCTTACTCTCTAGAAGACTCCAAAGTTTTGGGTACTTGGTCGTTAAGTAACTTGTACGCCAATCTTAGAGTCTATGAACTTAAATTAAATCATATTGAAGAGATTGAAGGGAAAACCAAATCGCTTTCCATGTCCGTCGTGGAACATGAGGAGAAACCATCTACATCCAATCAAACCGCAGATCCTTCCATATCAACCTCATCACTCATCGAGATGGATGATGATGATTTTGCCATGTTTGTGAAAAGATTTCAAAAATTTAGAAAATCCTCAAAACCTTTCACAAAATCATTTTCAAAAGGCAAACCTCCTGCAACATTTTCTAAGGCTGGAGATACAAAGAAAAAGAGTGATCTAGTTTGCTACAATTGTAGGAAACTTGGTCACTTTGCATCTGAGTGTCCACAGCCCAAATACGAATACATGAAAAAGAAAACCTCTCCTGCGAAATTTTCTCGTCGCAAGGGAATGGTTGCTGAGGAGGAAGAGAATTCCAAGGAATTAGCAACTTGGATTGAAATGAATTCTGATGATGGAAGTGACGATGAAACCGAAGAGGTTAATCTCTGCTTAATTGCAGATGCTTTCGATGAGTCATATTCTGAGTCAATCGAGTTGCAAGATATGGAAGAAAAAGAGGTTTCTACAAAACTTCGAAATTTTACGTTGGATGAAAATATCAAACTTACTCCTAGCATTAAGATAGGAAATTGCTCGTATTCACGTCCCATTTTTTCTCCTACAAATGCTCCACCTTCAAAATCAATTCCAAAGAAGAAAATTTTGAAAAAGGTGGTGGAAGAAGTTTCTCCCATGGAACATGAAAGGATGTTCAAGGAAGCAGAAATGGTGATCCATCAATTCTCTAATCTTAAGAAAGCCTTAAGCTTAGCTCATGATGAACTTAATCTGTACAAGATGGAGAAAACTGTGATGAGGTCTGAAATTTCAAATCTTAAGGACCAAATCAAAAAGATGACTCCTCTTGCTGATCATAACCGCATCCTTGAAACTAAGGTTGCTGCACTTCAACTCCGTAATGATGACCTAGTTGCCCTGAAACTCGATCTCCAAAAGATCATTGATGGGTGGACAAAGTCAAAAGTCACCATGGATCAAATCATACACACCCAAATTCCCAATGGAATTAAGGATGGTCTTGGATTTGGATCTGGTGAAGAGGAGAAGTGTGCATCCTGCTGTGAAAAGGATGAGGAAATTTTAAAACTAACTAAAGAAATTCCTAAGGGAAAGCATGCAAACTCTAAGGGTAAAGGACAACAAATTAATTATGTCTACCCAAAGGGGAAGCAATATGGTAAGAACTCTCAGATGAAGCCAAAGGATTTTGAGAGTGTAGCTTCAGAGGAAATGGCATATGGAATTGGCCGTATCCCTGCTCCAACCGCTTCTGGTGGAACAGGAGGTGCTAGCAACTCCAAGCCTGACCGCGCATCTTCTTCGACCGCTCCTCCTGCCTTCAAAAGTAGGAATAGCGTTCCTAGAAAATACGTGGTCAAATCAAAGTCAGTTCCCTTTGTCAAGGCTGCAACCGCTCCCCCTAAACCGCATGCAACTCCTAAGAAGAGTAAGGAGTTAGTAAAACCTCATGATGCTTGTAGCTTTTATAAATGCTCTGTGTGTGATGGTTTAGGTCACAAGGCTGCAGAATGCCTTTTGCGGTTCTCATCCAATGCCAGGAAGAGTAAACCTCCTTCTGTCAAACAGGTGTGGGTCATAAAGGGTTGCTAACTTCAGGACCCAAGGAATAAAGGGGGACCTCGTTCTTAATGTTTACATTTCAGGTCCTCTGCTTAATGGCTGGTCACTCCAAGGAAAATGAATGGTATCTTGACAGTGGCTCAAGACATATATTTGGAGATAGATCATTACTTGAAGATGTCATTGAAGCAAGTGGTCCGTTTGTAACCTTTGGTGACAACAACAAAGGCAAGACCATGGAATATGGTGTAATAAGGAGAGGAAACCTAACCATTGAGAAGGTTTCTCTTGTTGAAGGACTCAAGCACAACCTCCTTTCAATTTCTCAATTCTGCGACAAAGGAATGCTTTGCAACTTCACATCATCAAACTGCTTTATCAAAGATAGCATTTCCGGAGTCACCCTACTCACAGGGATTCGTAAGAGTAATATTTACATTATTAATTTAGATTCTGCATGTAGTATTACTAATCTCTGTTTTGTAGCTAAAAATGTGAGCGAAAATAGTTGGCTATGGCACAAGAGGTTGAGCCACTTGAACTTCAAGTATCTTGCAAAGATTGGTAGGGAAAACCTCGTTCGTGGTTTACCCAAAGTGGCTGACCATCATCCTGAGAAATGCAGTGCATGACAGCTTGGTAAGCAATTTGCGTCGTCTTTCACCAGCAAGACCGCTCCGTCAACTTCAAGATGCTTACAACTGCTTCACATAGATTTGTTTGGACCCGTAACCACTGCCAGCATTGGAGGAAGTAGATATACTTTAGTGGTGGTGGATGATTATTCAAGATATACGTGGGTTGAGATGATGATTTCCAAAGATGATTGCTATGAGATCCTCACCGCACTTTTTAGACAGCTCCAAACTCAAAAAGAAGACGACATCGTTAGTGTTCGATCAGATAATGGAACAAAATTTAAGAACAACGGTATTGCTCAGTATTGTGATGACCATGGGATTGATCACAATTTCTCAACGGCTGGTGTTCCACAACAAAATGGGGTTGTGGAAAGGAAGAACAGGACGTTGATTGAGGCTGGAAAGACAATGATATCTGAAGCCAAGCTGCCTCAGTATTTCTGGGCTGAAGCAATCAACACAGCATGCTTCACTCAGAACCGCTCCCTCATCAACAAAACCTATAACAAGACTCCCTATGAGCTTTGGTGAGGAAGAACCCCCAACATTGCATTCTTCAAGATCTTTGGCTGCAAATGCTTTATCCTCTACAACGGAAGAGAAAATAGAGGTAAATTTGGAGCCAAGGCCGACGAAGGTATTTTTGTTGGGTATGCTAAACATTCTAAAGCTTTTCGTGTTTTCAATAAAACTAGTTTAAAAATAGTTGAGTCTGTCCATGTTACTTTCGATGAGCATTCTCTCCTTGAGCCACATTTGGCTCCAAATGTTGCTGATGATTTTGTTGAGCATAATGAAACAGGTGAACCCTCTCAAACCACACCTGAACCTCAATCGCAAAATCCAGCACCCTCAACTGACATTCCCTCAAACCGCACCTTTGAAACCGCACCTGAAGTTCCTACTCCAGATGCAACTCCAAGGGAAGAAGAAGTTGAGAATTCCCCTATCCAGCTTATTGAACCTCTTCGTCAACTTACCTTTCATGACTTCGTTGAAGGATCTAACGATGTCCAAATTGAAGATCTTCAGCAAACCTCAGTCCAACCAGACTTACCCCCGGAGGTTCGAGAAATCAGCAGTCACCCTCTCTCTAATGTGATTGGTGATCTGTTTTCCAGTGTTCAAACAAGGAGATCGAACTATGACTAGAATACTTCCTTACTATCTCAAGTTGAACCCAAGAAGATTGATGAAGCACTCCAAGATTCTAGTTGGGTCGTTGCTATACAAGAGGAACTCAACCAGTTTGAAAGATGCAAGGTCTGGACATTGGTGCCTAGACCTCAGGATCAAGGAGTGATAGGAACTAAGTGGGTGTTTAGGAATAAGATGGACGAGAATGGAAGCATCACTAGGAATAAAGCAAGGTTGGTTGCACAAGGATATAGGCAAGAAGAAGGAATCGATTATGATGAAACATTTGCTCCAGTTGCAAGATTGGAAGCTATCAGAATCTTCTTAGCCTACGCCTCTTTCAAGCATTTCAAGTTATATCAAATGGACGTAAAGAGTGCTTTCCTCAACGGTGAACTGCAAGAGACCGTGTATGTTGCCCAACCGCCTGGATTTGAAGACTCCAAATTTCCAAATCATGTCTACAAACTCCAGAAAGCTTTGTATGGACTTAAGCAAGATCCAAGGGCATGGTATGAGACTCTTTCTAAATTTTTACTAGAAAAAGGATTTAAACGCGGTAAAATTGATACAACTCTTTTTATTGCCAAATATAATGAGCATACATTACTTGTTCAAATATATGTCGATGATATTATTTTTGGTTCTACTAATGAGTTACTTTGTAAGCGTTTCGAGAAGCTAATGAAAAGCAAGTTTGAGATGAGCATGATGGGAGAATTAACATTCTTCCTCGGGCTTCAAATCAAGCAATGCGAAGAAGGTATTTTCCTCAGCCAAGCCAAATACACCAAGGAGTTAATAAAGAAGTTTGGAATAGAAAATGCTAAAGCATATGATACTCCAATGGCCACCGGCAATAAGCTAGATAAGGATCTAAAAGGTAAGAAGGTTGATCAAATTTTATATCGAGGTATGATCGGCTCATTACTTTATTTAACTGCTAGTAGGCCCGATATCATGTTTAGTGTCTGTGTATGTGCTCGCTACCAAGCAGATCCTAGAGAAGCACATCTAATTGCAGTCAAGCGTATAATCCGCTATTTATCTGGAACCACTAACCTTGGACTTTGGTATTCCAAAGATTCGAACTTCGATCTTGTAGGTTATTCAGATGCAGATTATGCAGCTTCCACTATTGACAGGAAAAGCACTAGTGGGACTTGTCATTTCCTCGGGAATAGACTAGTTGCTTGGGCCAGCAAGAAGCAAGCTTCATTTTCAGTGTCAACCACAGAGGCTGAGTATATTGCTGGTGGAAGTTGTTGCTGTCAAATCCTCTGGATGAAGCAGCAGTTGGTGGACTATGGAATCCATGAAGGAAATTGCCCTATCATGTGTGACAACACTTCAACAATTTCAGTCTCCAACAACCTTGTCATGCATTCCAAGACCAAGCATATTGATATCAAGTATCATTTCCTCAAGGACCATGTGGAGAAGAGGAATATCCATTTAGAGTACGGGGGGACGTATACAACCGACATTGCCGATATCCTCACCAAGGCTCTTGACTCCAAGAGATTTTCTTTTCTCAGAGGAGAAATGGGTATGCTTGAACTTAAATAAATTCCATACTTTTTATTGGCTAACTTGTTTGTTGAGTTTAGGTTGAAATTCTTATTGAGGATTCAGACCGCCTCTGTTGAAACCGCCTGTACCAAAACCTCAAGCAGTCAAAACCTCCTGCATCCAACCGCCTGTTCCAAACCGCTAGATGCAGTCTGACCGCTTGGATCAAAACCGCATTTCAACAAGAGTAAATTCTGTCTATTTATGTCTTATCCTCTTTATTAAAAAAAAAAAAAAACCCTCATGTTTTCCCTCGTTTATTTTAAAATTAAAAGCATTTAATGCTAAGGGGACATGAGCATTGAAAACCCTCGTGTCAGTTGTCATTGAGAGAGGTGCAGGAGGTGAAAGGGTGCAACAGTTGGTATATTTCAATCATTCCTTTCTGAACCAACTGCTTTCCCCCTTCACCCTATATATACCTAAGTTGGTGAAATTCTAACCTTTTTCATTGGCACACATTCTGCATTCGTACTTCTTCTACCAACTTCACTTTCTCTCTCTGAAACCTTCAAAACCTTCATTTTAAAACCTTTTTTAACTGAAATGGCTACTACTTCAAAAAGGCAAAGAGCCTCCACTGTTGCTAGGCACCCAAGAAACCTATCTTGGAAATGGTAACAAATCTCTAACCCTAATTCTTTCTTTTTCTTCAAATCTGCCATGGATGAACATAAGTCTGTTCGTATTCTTCAAAACTGATTTTTGGCTGATTGTGTGCTTAATTCTTACTCATTTTTAATGATTATTGTTGGGTTTTATTCGGATTGATGCATAGATTCAGTTTATGTATTTTATTTCATGATCAATGCATGATTTGAACACTGATTTTGTGATTTTCAGTTTATGAACTTCGAAAACCCACTTTATGTTTTTAGTGTTTCTTGATGATTCTGGGTAAAGGTTGTAATTTTAATGATATATTGTTAATTCCCTTCCCAATGTGATCATTTTGACATGCTATTTGTTGATTTTGGTTAAGTTTTTGATAATCTCTGTTCTTGGTGTTCTTGAACTGTTCTTCATGAACTTCATGTGTTTTCCTTGAAAAATCATATGTTTTGGTTGCCTTGAATCTGAATAGTGTTTTTCAACACTTAGAAAAATTTTCAACTTTTTCATATTTTTGGATTTCATTTGGTTTTGAAACCGCTTGTATGCAAACCGCTTCTACATTTATGTTTCAAAACCGCTTCTCTCTTTCAAAGCTAAACCGCATGCTGAATCGCTTGTTCAAATCATTTGAAACCGCATGTTGTTTTAAATTCCTTCCTTCATTTCTTTTGAGATTTTACTAAGTATATAGTCTGGAAACCAAGAATTTCCTCTCTAAGCACCGCTTGCAGTGTGGGATAATTTTGGATTACAATGCCACGTACTAAGTAATTTTATTCTCAAATCCTCATTATCTTTGTATATTCATAGTTCACTTGGGGTTTGAAATTTTCAAACCGCACCATTGCTAAAACCGCTTGGTGCTCAAACCGCCTGTGACTATGAATACAAAAATGGATCTAACACTTCATGTTTTACTTTGTAGGATCCATCTACCTTCCTACCAGGTTGGGAAGTTAATGAGGTTGAGCTCAAGACAAATGCTCTTGGAAGGGAATTACTGAGAAAGCTAAGAGTTTCAGGCATCCTACCCCTATTCAACAAGAAGCAAGACTTCATAGTGCCCTCCTTTGTAGACCAGTTCTATGAAACCGCCAAGAGAGGATCAAGGATTCTAGAAGGAGGACAGAAAATTCCCTGCCTAACCGCAGTTATTGAAGGCCTAAAGCTCTCTATTGACTACATAGATATCAGAAGACTTTTCAAATTTGTAGTTGGTGGAGCCCCTTTAGAGGTTGATCAGGTTATCCAAGACAATGCTGCCTTCCAAACCGCCAAGGTAGATACCATGGCTAGGAGATACAAGAAGATTTCTAGAAAGGGTTTTGGTGAGCTGATGAGCCACATAGGACATCTAGTTGGGAGATCAGTTTGTGGAAAGACAGGGAATCACAACAACTTTACATCCCAACAATGGATGTATTGTTCTGCTATATTTATGGAGATAAAGCTACACTGGCCAAAAATCCTCTACATGGAAATAAGAGACAGTGTTGACACTTATCAGTCCAAGGTCAAGGGAGAAGATCAGAGGTGGAGACCTTTTTGCAGAATCCTAACTGCACTTCTGATGGATTTTGAACATCTGGATGAGATTGTCAACAAGAATCAAGAGTTGATGGTGGACTGTTCTGATGATTCACTGGGACTGCTTGCATGCCACTCCTTCAGGTATGCTAATGGAGATGCATTATACAAATTCTTGTATGATGCAGATACCTATCCCTTGAAGGAGTCATATGAGCTTAGAGATCCCTCAACCGCTCCTCAAGCTAAGGGAGCTAAGCGGTCCAGAAAGCCTCAAGCCAGAGCAGAACCGCCACCCAAGAAGTCCAAGACCGCTCCTGCATCAAAACCGCGTGCATCTGATGGAGCTGGGACTAGCAAGACTAAGAAACAGCCTGAAACCATGAATTTGGTGGATGAAGAGGATGAAGAAGAAGAGGATCCAAGTATTCCCAACTTGGTTCCCAAAGCAAGAAGAGCCAAGGATAATATGGCTGGAATGACTGTTGAGGAACAGATGAAATTCCTCCAAAATGAGATT
Source organism: Adenophora triphylla var. japonica (assembly GCA_022495995.1). NCBI lineage: Eukaryota > Viridiplantae > Streptophyta > Magnoliopsida > Asterales > Campanulaceae > Adenophora > Adenophora triphylla. The sequence goes on from JAFEMH010003085.1 coordinate 229,179, forward strand.
GACAGATAAGCCAAGGAGCAAGCTGAGAAATATTAGGCCAAGGGGAAATCCACAACAGATGGAACCGCTTCTCATCAAGAACCGCCTCTGAGAACCAACCGCCCCCAACCTCTCAAACCCCTCCTGTCCAATCCCCTGCTCAATCCCCAGTTCAATCCCCCAACAAATCACCTTCCAAATCCAAATCCATAACTCCTTCCCCTATCAAAACCGCATCAACTCAGGGGGAGAAACCTCAGAAGAGAAGGAAGATGATGGCCAAGAAGAAATCCTTCAGAAAAAGCCAACCTGTCCAACCCTCACCCTCTCCTTCACCTCCCAGAAATTCCCCTCCTCCACCTCCTCAAAATTCTCCTCCACAATCACCTCAAAAATCCCCTTCACCTTCCCCCAGAAAATCCCTCTCACCCTTATCTTCTCAATCCCCTTATAACTCACCCCAACATTCCCATTCCATAAATTCACAACACTCCAACCAAACCCCTACTCAATCACATGCCTTTCAACCATGGCAATCCAAGCCCTCTGCTGGACATACCACATCCAAGTCCATCAGAGATGATCCTACCCCTACCAATTCCCCTAACCAAAACCGCTACCATTCACCTACACCTAACCGCTCCAGATCCCATTCTCCTGCTAAATCCCTAACTCCCCAGAATTCCCCCAAACACAAAAATCCCCTCCTCCAAACATCCCTCCCCAAACTCAGACCGCCTCTGAAACCACCCAATTCCAAACACCTCCTACATTCCAAACCGCTTCCACATCGACCGCCCCTCCCTCTGAATATTCCCAAATACTCCAATCCCTTAACCTCATCCAAGGCCAATTGGTAATCAACCAAGGCCATGTCATTTCCTTAACCGCTTTCAATGCCTCTCTCATTGAATCCAACCGCTCTCTCCAGGCCAAAGGTAGATTCTCACTCCCTTGAGATGGCAGCCATTAAATCCTCTTTGCTTGATGCCATTAAGGGGGAGAGATCTATAGCAATTCCAACCGCTCCATCCTCCTCAACCGCTCCAAATGATCAAACCGCCTCCTTTATCAGATCTGCAGTTGAAGAAGGAATGGTCAAAGCCTTAGGAGACAAGGCATCAGTTGCTGACTTGGACAAAATCCTAAGTGACCTTAGAGAAAATATCTGCAATTCCTTAGAGAAGGATCTTGGGGAGTTTGGCAAGAAATTTCTCAGTTTCCTTGACTCCAGACCGCAGCAGGCTCAAATTGTCCAAACCGCTTTGGATTCTTTGCGTGAAGAAGTCTTGGAACAGATTGACATATTCAAGGTGGATTCTAAGGTCAATCTTGATACTATTGCTGGAGAAGTAAAGGCAAAGCTGAATGAAATACAAGATGAATTCAACGACCGCTTGGACAACCTCAGGGAAGGATTCAACTCCAGACTTGGCTCAACAGTCAATGAACTCAAAACCTCCATGAAGGTATCTGTTGATCTTGAACCTATGGAACAATCTATTCAAGCCTAAACCGCTACTGTTCAGGAGGAAGTGCATACTATTTTCAATTCCCTATATTCATCCCTCCATGTTCAGCTGGATACTATCAGAGTCAATCTAGTGGAGAACACCAAAGCGGTTGGTGCCTCAAATGCCACTTCTGCTCATTCTGTTAATGCCTTGAAGAAGCTTGAAGCTACCCTTACCAGAACCGCAGAAGAAGTAAGAAGATTAAGGAAAGCGTTTGCACCTGACCAATCAAGAGCTGGGACCAGTGGAGCAGAACATGAAGTCAACAAGCCGCCCCAGCAGTAAACTGCTTCTCCTTATTTTTTGAACCGCTTTTGTAAGTTGGACCGCACTCTCCTTGTATTTCTCTTTGTCCAACTTATTTTTTTTTGTTTTTTGTAACCTTGTAATTTTCTTTCATTCCTGTTTTGTAATCACTTGAGAAATTAATGGAAATTGCATCATGGTTCCAAAACCTTGTTCATATCAAACTGCTTGTTTGTAGAACAATGAAACCGCTTATGGTCTTAAACCTCATTCAAATATTTTTCAACTTAAAAATCACTCTTTTGAATTGATGTTTAAACATTCAGTTTAAACTGCACTTTATACTTAAACTCATACTTTTCAAGTGCATTGAATGCATTTCTATACTTTTCAAGTTGTAATTCCCAATCTTTCAAGAGTATAAAAATCTATAGCTTAAGCTAAGTGTGTGCATTGACTTGTGACATGACTTACCATGTTTATTCCTATGGACATGTTTTTATCAAGTACAATGTTTGCTTTTGCTGTAGTAGGTAATGGCATCAATCAAATAGGGGGAGATTGTTGGGTATGCTTACTTTAACCCTCCTATTTTGTATTAGATTTGATTGATACCATAACCTCCTATCTATTTTAAGGACTTTAGGACCCTATGTAATGAAGCTTAGACTTCAATTTTTTAGATAAGTCCATTTTATAGAATAGGTTAAATTTAGGCTTGAAGACTGGCACAAGACTCATTGGATCTGAGGGTTGCAGTTCAAGTTGTTTCAAAACCGCTCTTCGAACCGCACTTGCAAAACCGCTTGTGTAATTCCTCTTTGAAACCGCTTCTTGAACTCCTCAGTGCAACAACCTTAGTGAACCGCACTTGTGCAGTTCTAGTACTTTGACCGCACCTTGCAACCGTTCCTGGTGGAACCGCATATATACAACCGCATGCACACCAGAACCGCTCAAATGATTGAGAATAGAAGTGAACCTCATTGACCGTTGGAATCCACGTCAGTAATATCAAATGTCAACCACCATATCTTGTCACGTGACTACTTTTCAGACAAGATCTGCAAGGATCTTGAAAAGGTGACAGGTGTCCAAACCTCATTGCTTGCAGCTAGAGCCTGATCAGCTTTTCCTACAACAACAGTTCCAAAGGACAAAAGTGATTGTTGTGGACTAATGGGAAAGCATCAAGGACTGTACTTACAACAGCTGTGTCCAACGGCTATATTTGAGATGCTTGGGTATAAATACCCCCAATCTTCACCATTTGAAGATTGCTTGAGAAATTGATTTGCTGTGTTCATAAGAAGCTGAAGCTCTGCCCAGAAATTATTTAACCCTTTGAATCTTCATCTTCATACTTCAAGAAATATTCCCCAGCCCAGAAATCAAGCCTTAACACATTCAAGAATCATTGTGCTCTACATCTCAAAGATTTAAAGAGCCTTGATCTTGTTCTCACACACACTCCTCACTTGTTTAATCACATAGATTATTCATTTGAGATACACTGGTTATAGTGTTAGGATTTGTTCTTCATAGAAAAGATTTTAGATCTGAGTATTACTTATTGTACTTTGTAATCTCTCATACTCAATATAAAGTCTCTCTTAGAAATCCAAGACTAACCATCTTGGTAGTGGACGTAGATCGTTTATCGATTGAACCACTCCAAATATTGTGTTCTTACTTTCTGCATTTATATTTCTTGTGCTTACTGATTATCTACATTTCTCTCTGTTTGATCTTTATATAGATATCCATTATTGTGAAATTGTGTTTGGAGTTAACATTGTCAAACCTCACTTTCAGTTTACAACTGCTCAGAAAATTGCACTAAAACCGCTTATCAAAACCGCCTCTCCAAAACCGCTTGTATCTTCAAATATTCCGTTGTGCATTTTACAACTCTACTTGCAGTTTCTTACACACTGCAAGAGGTTTTGTAAGCTTAGAGGTTTAGTTTTAAATCGAGGGCGAAAATTTTGAAACAGCTATTCACCCCCCCCCCTCTAGCTGTATTTTCACCCTTGTTGCCACCTTTGGGACCAACACCCCACGTGCTCAGCGTGTGCTAAAATAGTGCCTAATTTTAGGGTCGTGACAGTAGGCGCGCATAAAAAGTGACCTACTGACCTGGCAGTCATTAAACAGGGGAGCATAAGCCGCTAATGGACTTCTCTACAAGGTTTAGAAAGGTGGCCGAGCAGATAGGGATCACCGATGAGATGATTGGAGTATGTTTCCAAGCGGGGATGAGGTCGTCACAGTTACAGTACGAGTTTAGCCTTTGTCCCATGCGGACAAAAGGAGACTTATATGAGCGGGTGTTTAGGGTAGCCACAGCCGAGCTGGCCAAATGAAAAGACAAAAGGGGACCAGAGTCTATTAGTGACGACGAGCGTAAAAGGGACAGCAATAGCTCACGCCCAGGGAAGAATAAAGTTTGAGGAACGAAATTTCGTGAACATGTTCTTGAAACCCCCACAAGAGGACGAAGAGAGTATACCCGGGAAGATCGAGCACCACGAAGGAATATGATATATACGATGAACTCACCCTATTGACAAAGTTGAGGGAGGAGATCATAAACCTGGTGGACCTTGCAGCTTCAAGACCATTCCCTCGTTAGACAGCGTAATCTAGAGAGCGAACAGGGAGATACTGCGTCGACCACAAGGATTAAGGCCATTCGACGGAGAATTGTTGGGCACTGAAGAAAGTCATCCAACAGAAGGTAGATCAAGGAGAGCTCGAGCGTTTCATTGAACGAGATAATAGAATTGGATAGAGAAGAAGATCACGACCTCATTCCAAGGAGGAGACCAGATCGAGTTACGAGGAAGTACTTGAATGTAATTCAAGATGATATTCCGTCAATAACATCATTGAAGAGCCAAATTTTTTGCCTCATGAAAGTGCTCACCGTCCTAGCAAAAAATGCAGAATTGATGACTGCAAGGCGAGGAGGATCCTCATTGACACCGGAGCATGTAGAGATATCCTTTATTATAAGACATTAAAGGAGATAGATCTACCATATACTTATGAAGGAAAGCTGGAAGGTTTCATGAACCACAAAGTGACGGTGAGAGGAACGATAGAGATGACGGTCGAGCTCGACAAAGCCCCATACCTAGCAGAGAAAAAAGTGAACTTTATGGTCATAAAAGTGATTACCACGCCATCTTAGGGATTCCGAATCAGTTCAAATTCAGCATGGTAACGTCCTTCACCCATCAACGAGTGAAGTTTCATACTCCAGTTGGGATCGGGTGCGTCAGAGGACGAGCAAAGGAGTTCTTGGAATATGTAATGGGACGAATGAAGACAAAGAGGAAGCTAGATATTGAAACACCAGATGCGAGAATCACCATTTCCTGGTCATTCAAAACATGGCACGACTCCACATTTACATGATTACGAACGACGAAGGAAGAGACACGATCGAGCTGGGGAAGCCGAGCAAGAAGAAACCAGAAGAAATTGAGGGTGAAACTTTACAAGTACGGGATGACCCGAGCTGGAGGCCGTTGATGAGCTAGACGAGATCATAATAAATTCATCCTTCCCTGAGAAGAAAATCAAGATCAGCTCCCAATTGTCCGAGGAAGAACAAAAGAGGTTGATCAACCTGTTGAAAGATAGCCTTGACGTGTTTGCCTGGTAGGTGGAACACATGAGGGGAGTAAGGGAAGACGTGGCCATCCACAAGTTAAAAATTGACCCCAACTCAAGGCTCGTCTAGCAAAAATAGAGGACGTTCGGGCTCGAGAAGGACGTCGTCATAAAGGAAGAAATAGACAAGCTCCTATGAGCTAGAATAATACACGAAGTCAGGTATCACACGTTATTGGAAAACGTGGTCCTGGTTAAGAATGTGAATGGTAAATAGAGAATGTGCGTTGATTTCACCGACCTCAATAAAGCTTGTCCCAAAGATTGCTACCCACTCCCCAGAATCGACCGCCTTGTCGACTCTATCCCAAGCCATTGTACCTTGAGCTTTTTGGATGCCTATTCTGGGTATCACCAAGTTCGAATGGCAGAGCACGACGTAAAGCACACTGTATTCCTAGAAGCTGGAGGAACATACTGTTATCAGATGATCCCATTCAGTCAGAAGAACGCAGGGGATACTTATCAAAGGATGGTGAAAAAGGTCTTTGGTAACCAGATAAGCAGGAACATAGAGGCATATATAGACAACATGGTGATCAAGATGAATAACGATGACCATATAGCAGATCTCCATGAGACCATTGACAATTTGAGACACAATGATATGAAGCTAAACCTGAGCAAATGTGTGTTTGGAGTAACATCAGGAAAGTTCCTCAATTTTATGGTATCACAGCGTGGAATCGAAGCCAACCCCGAGAAGATAGCCTCCATGATTAATATGAAGGAGCCAACCAGTATCAAGGAAGTTAAACGGACGTGTAGCTATGCTAGGCCGTTTCATCACCAAGTCAGTAGAGAGATATCTTCCCTTTTTCCGAACACTCAGAGGATGGAAGTCATTTGAATGGAAAAAGGAGTGCTTAGAGTCCTTTCATCAACTGAAAGATTACCTCGGAAAACCACCACTACTTAACAGCCCTACTCACAGAGAGACTCTATACGTTTACCTCTCAGCAATCGACCGGGCGATCGCAACGATTTTTATAAGAGAAGAAGGGGGAGTACTAAAGCCAGTATTCTACATGAGCAAAGCCCTAAATGATGTGGAGATCAGATACTTCAATGCGGAAAAGTTGAATTATTCATTGCTCGTTGCAGCACAGAAGTTACGAGCATATTTCTCAGCTCATCCCATTGTAGTCTACACCAATCCCCATTACGAAAAATCCTGCACAGACCAGAAAGCTCAAGATGCCTACTCAACTGGTCTATCGAGCTCACCGAGTTCAAAATCACCTATCAGAGGAAAACACTACAGGCCCAACCATTGGTTGATTTCCTGGTAGAGACGACCTTCACTTACGAGCATTCTATAACAGAGCCGAGCGATATGATGGAAATAGAGCCTCCAACTTTACCCACTGGTTTTTGGATGCTCTACACAAACGGGTCTACTAGAAAGAGCACGAGCAAAGCATGCATCTCATTGATCTTCCCAGACAGTAAGCAGGTGGTGGAAAAGGAAGTACGATTCAAGTTCCCGCATCTAATAATCAAGAGAAGTATGAGGCACTGATCGCGGGCATAAAACTAGCTCAAGTAATGGAAGTGAAAAATATTGTAGCCCACACAGACTCCTAGCTCGTAGTGAACCAAGTACGAGGGGAATATGAAGTCGTACATCCCGTGCTCGCTCATTACTGTGAAATAGTTAAAAGATTGACGTAAAACCTGGAATATTGGGCGATCATACAAATAAGACTACTGGATAACAGACGAGCAGACTTACTCTTTAAAATGGCCACTGTTGACGTCGAATATCTCGACCAGAATAAACGGATTGAGTTCCTAGACGAGCCCACAATCAACCATCCCCAGATAATGGACATCACGAAAGCATCGAGCAGGAGCTGGATTGATGATATGAAGGACTACATCGAGAAGGAGGTTCTCCCTAAATACGAGAACGAGACAATGGTAATAAAGAAAATAGTATTCAGGCTTGCCCTACTTGACGGGGCCTTATTCAGACGATCATTTACTAAATCTCTACTTACATGCATCCCGCCCGATCAAACTGAAGACTTACTAGCAGAGGTTCACGAGGGGATATGTGGGGGATACTCAGGTGCTCAAACTTTGGCAGAAAAGATAGTGACTCTGGAATACTATTGGCCGAACATAAGGTGAGACACGCTCAAGTACGTCAAGAGGTGTGATATGTGCCAAAGATATGCAAACCTGCCACGAATCCCATCAACCGAACAGACGCCTGTAGTAGCGTGCTAGCCTTTTGACATGTGGGTGATCAACCTCATAGGCCCATTTCCCACCGCACGAGGAAATTGCAAATACGTGGTCGTAGCCGTGGATTACTTCACAAAATGGATCGAAGCTAAACCGCTAGCCAGCATTACCGAGGAGAATGTGATCAATTTCGTCCACAACTTTATTTCGTACAAATTTGAGGTTCCATGTATTATAGTCTCTGACCACGGCCTTCAGTTTTTGGATGCCTTCCCAAATGAATGCAAGAGGTTCGCTATAAAACATTGACAATCATCAATATTGTGACCACAGGATAACGGGCAAGTAGAAGCCGCAAATAAATTGGTACTACAAGCCCTCAAGAAAAACATGGAAGGGCAGAGCGCGGCATTTGGATAGACGAATGGGCGCAAAGATTACGGGCGATTCGTACGACCAAATGTGGACCGACCAGAGAAACACCCTTTGCTCTCACATATGGATCAGAAGCTATGGCTCCATTCAAGCTCATTATCCCCACATCTCGAGTAGCCCTATTCAAGGAGGACAGAAATAAGGAGAGTCAATTGTTAGACCTGGGCTTGTTAGATGAGAGAAGGCTGGAAGCACATCTGAGGTCGATAAATTTAAAAAAGAAAACCAAAGGTTATCACGATATAAGGGTACAAGAGAGAGTTTTCAGTGAAGGAGATTGGGTCATGCACAAAATCAAAGCAACGGGACACAAAGCCGAGAAAAATAAATTATCCCCCAATTGGGAGGGACCGTTCATAGTGGTGCGCGTAATTAAGGAAGGCACTTACATACTAAAAACACCAGAGGGAAAGGAGTTCAAGAACCCAAGGCACTCAGATCACCTCATTAAATACTTCTGGTGATGATTTTCACTTATCTCTGTAGTCGTTTTACATATGTGGGGGATAGCTCTTTTTGAGCACCCAATTACTGAGCTATTTTATTACGATAAGCTCTTTTCGAGCACCCAAATGTTTCAATGTTTTGTAAGGGATAGCTCTTTTCGAGCACCTAATCTTTTAATGACTCATTATAGATAGATGTGTTCTACAAGTTTACTTCGCTTCACAAATTTTGAAATTCAAAATTCATCAACGAACTGGATATGTAGTCAGCATTAAGCTCAGCTCAAAGCCAAGTGGAATCCGTGGTCAGGATTCAACTTAACAATCGTCAATGACCTAAACGTGTGGTCAGCATTCAGCTCGGCTCAAAGCCAAGTTGAATCTGTGGTCAGGATTCAACTTAACAATCATCACGAGCTGAAGGTATGGTCAGCATTCAGCTCGGCTCAATGCTAAGTTGAATCCGTGGTCAGGTTCAACTTCACAATCGTCAAAGAGCTGGATGTGTGGTCAGCATTCAGCTCGGCTCAAAGCTAAGTTGAATCCGTGATCAGAGTTCAACTTAACAATCGTCAACGAGCTGGATGCATGGTCAGCGTTCAGCTCAAAGCGAAGTTGAAACCGTGGTCAGGATTCAACTTAACAATCATAAACAAGCTGGATGGAAGGTCAACATCCAGCTCGTCTCATAGCCAAAATTGAATCTACGATCAAGATTAAACCTAATAATTGTCCACGAGCTGAACGCATGGTCAGCATCCAACCGGCACAAAGCTAAGTTGGAACCATGATAAGAATTCCAACTAAGCCTATAAACCACACGCTCAATCACGACTTCATAAGCGAGCTCAGAGGCCAGATCATATACGAGCCTAAGTCAGCACGCATACAAATTCATAATCGAGTAAACACTTCAAAATTTTGAAACAATTTCAAATGGAAAACAACACACGTGCAAATAGATAACACCCATTATGACAAAAAACAGGTACGGAAGAAATAATTACATAAATTTATTCTGCCCCTTGGGCTACATTCTATACCCTATTACACTTATTCACTAACTTTTTCACTACCGACCTCAGTTGGCTCGAACTCAAGCTCGAGCTTGTCGGCTGGCATCTCCTCATCCTCTTCACCCTCGGCCTGCTCAGCCTCCCCCGTCCGCTTCTCTAGAACGGAAACAACATTGACAGGCAAGATCTCTTGACGAGTCTATGAAGGGAGCATAGTCCTCAACATATTCAACCTTTTTCCCTTTCGTCACTAAGTCATTTTTTTCCTTTTGCCCCTCATGGTACGTTTTTCATGGAACATGTAGTCCTTACGTATGTTGATCATTTAAAACTCCATTAAAACATGTTGATGTGGCCTTTTTATCCTATATGGCGAGTTAAATAAGTGACTTAGATAAACTTACGTGTATAATTACACACGGAGTCAACACATGAGTCTCCTCCACACATTGAAACCCTTGAAGCACGCACACATAACGAAAACGACAATGGCGATCAAGCAAGACTACGAGAAACAACGAAAGATTGGAGTAGATTTTTTTACAGATCAACTCGAAACCACAGTTAAATCAGGTATGATCTTTTAATTTTGTGAAATCGCTGTTAAATTTCAGAAAGCACATGAGTTAAATTAAAAAAAAAAATTCAAAATTAGGGTTTATGTAATTTTGTATTTAATTGCGTTGTCTTATACCAAATTAGGTTTTGTAATGGCTTTGTCTTCATCATCCCGTACTAGAGAAACACAAAGCATCTGTTTGAATGGAGAAATCATCAAGTTTCAAAATGAAAAGTAAATGTAACAAACGTGCAATTGTTTGTAATTCCGAGTCAACAAACAATCCTCATAGGCTTTATTACAAGTGCGAGTTGGAAATTTGCAATTTTTTTTTAAATTTTGGGGGTCATGGTGTGGTGATGTGAATTGGTCTGCATTTAGTGGAGTTGGATGCCGAGAGTTCTTAGTGGACTCGCCTGTCGTCGATCCAATTCCGTCTTGGTATATGAGGTAATCTATTTATCTCTCGTACCTTTTCTAGTTTTTTAATTTCAGATCTGTTCTTTCAGTAGATTTATCTATTTTTTTTTGGGGAGGGGGGGGAATGAAAGTTTTTACATTCATTTGATTTGATTCTTATGCATGTGATGGATGGTTTTAATATGGATTAATGAACGGTTAATTGGTTCGGTGTAAACTTAAAGGGTCCTTTTATAGTTCTTAAATCGATACTTAAATTTATTTGATTTGTTTTGTGCTCCTAGAAGGAGAAGCCCACTCTCGGGTACGTTGCTGAATTTTCTGTTTTTTTTTTAATTGTTATTTGTTTTTTTTCTTTATAAATTTCGGCTTCCATTTGCTTGAAGGAGAAGCCCTTTTACTTGTTGGTATCCGTGTAAGTGGAAAGTTTTTTTTTTTCTAAGAATTATTATTCTAGGGTGAAAGATCCGTTCTTTTTGTGTGCTTTTGTTTACTATTTTCTAGATGTCGCTGAAATTCTTCATTTTATAAAAGCAAGTTTATGTTGATAAATGATCGAATTGATTTTAAATAGTTGATAAGGTAGTAGTCTTGTTGTGGTACTAGGGAGTCGCTAAGTTATTTAGAGTGATCAGCCGGCAATTGTCGTTCAGATTTGGGTATAGTATTTATAAAACTTTGCTAGCTATAAACCGAGAAACAACACTAGCGAGGCGTCAATTGAATGCAGTACGATGAAGCTGTTGTTTGGTTTCAACTGACCAAATGTAGTTATTTTTGAGCTTGCTAACTTGCCTACAGCTACATGTCCAATTCTTAAGGTCAACAGTTGTCCCCCCCCCCTCTTGTCCCTTCAACCTCAAACTCTGACTCACCATTCCATAATGCATGACAATCCCTAGACTTAGTTATAGAGTCTTCTAATTTTTCATAAATTATGTGTCCAAACTTTCTACCCTCACTCATCCTTTTAACCATGTAATCTCTCTTGTTTCAGGATAACTTTTTGTATAATATCCTCTAACATAGATATCAAAGGCTTGAACCTTACTTTCAAAATCCAGAAACTGAAATACTCACTCATATTGTTGTCAACATAATCACAAGTGCAATCATAGGGGAAAAAAGCCTTACTTCACCTACTTGATTCCCTTTCCATCAAATGGTTGTAAGCATCAGATGATATTGCCTTGATTTTCTCCATATTCTTATGAAAGAACACATTTGTTGTACTTTTAGATGCACCCCAAAAATACTTCCAAAAATTTACACCAGTGAACCCCCTTTTTTCTGAAGTTGGCATAGATATGCCTAGCACAATTCCTGTGGTGGATATCTGAAAACAAGTTTTTCACAGCAACTTTTAATCTCTACATCATTAAAACAAATTAAAATAAATTAAAACAAGTAAAAAGAACAAATTAAAATAAATTAAAACAAGTGAATTAGTTAAAATAAGTTAAATAGTTACAACAATTAAAATAAATTAAAAAAGGATGTTACCTTTTGTTGTTCACTCATTATTGTCCATCATGCTCCATCTCCAACAGCAATAACCCTATTAAGTAGATTAAGAAACCATCCCCAAGTATGCTGATCTTCCTTTTCAACAACTGCCCAAGCTATTGGGTACATCTGATCATTTTCATCCCTCCCCATTGCAATCAATTATTCACCCTTTATAGGGGTGGTAAGTTGTACTCGTTCGTACCAATCAACTCGCATACCAATCCGTACCAATTATAATTGGTATAAAAAGTCGGTATATCGAACTCTTGGTACGGTAGTACCGTACCAATTATGTCTAATTGGTTGATACATGGTACGCAAAAGTGACTTCGGTTGGTATACCGGTGTACAGAGTTTATTTATTAAAAATTATTATATATAATTATATACTCCCTCCATCCCACACCAATTGATACTTATTTCCTTTTTGGACCGCCCCACACCAATTGATACTTACCTAAAATGGAAAGGAATCTTCACTGTTTACCCCACTCATTCTCTCTCCTATTTTACTTTTTCACTCACAACATTCTCTCTCCTAACTATTTCTCCCACTCATTCTCTCTCCTATTTTACTTTTACACTCACAACATTCTCTCTTCACTTTTTCTCTCTCTAACCTTTCCTTAATCCGCGTGCCCAAAATTTTGGTATTTATCGGTGTGGGACGGAGGGAGTATATAATAATATAACATAAAATACAGTCGAATATGAACAAAACTTGGAATAGAAAATGGTTCTAGTACATTTCGACATGATTCAAAGACGGTTATGGCAGTTCAGGGTGTTAGTGCCGCCATGGCCGGAGGGGTATCAACTTTGATTACAATGCCAATTGACACAATCAAAACAAGAATGGAGGTTCTTGATGGCGATGAAAATGGACGAAAGGGTCCCTCGATGAGTCAAACCCTAAGGAATTTGGTCAAGGAGGGAGGTTGGACAGTTTGTTATCGAGGACTTGGACCTCGTTGTGCATCCATGTCTATGTCTGCTACTACAATGATCATGACTTACGAGTTTCTTAAACGACTTTCGGCTAAGAATCAAGAAGGTTTTACAGCATAAAGGAAAACTTTGAATATTTTCCTTCTTTTGTTCCTTGTTAGGGTTTGCATTTACTAGTAATTAGTACTTTTTACTTTCTTTTTTTTTGTAGGCTATTCCAAGTTTTGTTCATATTCAAAATTCTAATAAGTAGTGTTACAAGTTTTCTAGTGTTTCTTGCAGTGTGATCCCACCTTATCTCATTTGGCAATGTGTTATCCACAAATGTTGATTGGGTATTATTTAAAGTTCAACTGGGGCCTATAGTGTGATCCTTTCGGAGTAATGCAAGTGTTGGAATCTAAACAAACAGCTCTCTATAAGATCCCGATGACTTTATATTCAAACTTTTCTCCGTAAACATAAATATATATATTATTGGTATATTTGAATACCAACCGTACCAACCATGTATCAACCGTACCAATAAACTTGGTATACCGACTTTTGTGGTTGGTACTGGTATATATTTTTGTATACCAATTCATCCTTGGTTGATACATGGTATACGTAAAATACAGTCGGTATACCAACCGAACCACCCCTAACTCTTTATCCATGTCTTTGAAAAACATCCATCAACACCCACAAACTTTCTGAAACCATCAACAAACCCTTTCCTAAAAGCATTGAAACATATGTAAATCCTTCTAAATTGTTGAGGCCCAACCCATTCCTCATCTATTCCTTTCAAAACAATTGTACTTCCTGGATTAGATCTAGCAAGATCCTCAACATAGTTTCAAAGTTTTGAATAATGTTCAATCATTGACTACTTTACTACTTTTAATGCCCTTCTTTTTGTCTTCCAACACATCTTTAGTGTCACATCCTGCCCAATATTTTTTTTCACCATTTTTTTTAAGTCAACCAATTTCATATAAGGGTTAGCCCTGATATCATCACCAAATGTTCTGCCCAACCATTTAGAATTGACTGTTCTGACATGCAAGTTTTTTCAACATCTGTGTGTATATAGATATGCATTTATATAAAAACATGTATATGAATATATATACACACATATGTGTATGCATGTATCTATGCATACACTGATACACATATATATATATACATATGTGTGTGTGTATGTATTTGTATGTATATATGTACGTTTATATATATATATATATACAAATATATATATATATATACAAATATATATATATATATATATATATATATATATATATATATATATATATATATATATATAAGTATATATGAATATGTGTTTATATAAATACATGTATTTGTATATATGTGTGTGTGTGTATATAACACTACTAGAAAAACATGTTTTACTGGAGAAAAATTATGCCGCTAAAGCAGCATTCCATCGCTGCTACGTTCCCATCGGCGGAATTATTCCATCGGTGAACCGCCAGTGGCAGCGCGTCGTAGCGGTCCGGCAGTCCAATTTTCGCCGGTGTTCACCGACGGATATGAAATTCCGCCAGTGTCCCCCGACCGAATATTCCGCCGCTGAGGCAATTTTATTTCATTAAATTGTAATTTCACCGGCGAAATTTTCCGCCGTTATGTCTAAATCCATCGACGGAATATTCCGCCGCTGAGGCAATTTTATTTAATTTAATTGTAATTTCACCAGCGGAATTTTCCGCCGCTGTGACTAAATCCACCGACGGAATATTCTGCCGCTGAAAAATTATGATTTATTTAAAATCACCGACGGAAAATTTCGCCGCTGGTAATGCAATAAATAAAAAAAATAATCAAAAATGTCAATTATAATATATTTTTTTTGTACATGATATAACAATTGATATCAGCTAAAACTATAAATCAAAAAACCTTAGAAATTATCTAAACTTTATTACAATAAATTAAATACCAAATGTTATTACAAATTCAAATAGTACAAAATCGGGACATCACAAATCAAAGTAAAGTACCAAATCGGGGGTTCACAAAATCACCTCGGAGGGGGGGGGGAGACTGGAAAAGACTCCTGACAATACCGTCAGAAGAAGGGGAGTCGGTACTCGAGTGCATGCCATGTTGCTGCATACTTTGCAGCTGAGCTATCATCAACGCAAATCGACGCTCTATCTCCTCTCGATACTGTGCAGCCTGTGCCTGAGCCTCCGCAGCCTATGCCCTAGCCTCTGTAGACAAGCGTCACTCCTCGGCCAAGCTTGCCTCCAGAGAGTCGATCTTTGAAACATAATGAGGATCGGGCATGAAAGCATTTGAGCGACGGCCGGTCGACAACGATGGGCATTGCAGCCCGCGATCCCCCATCCCTAACACTCGGTCTCCTCTCTTTGGATGTCCATCTGAGGTTACCGCTTGCCAAACTTCAGGCAAGAATGGAATGGGCTGGCCGGGAGGAGTACCTTCGGGAGTAACGGAGGCATGATATGTATTTTGTCAAAATAAAACTAACAAATATAATCATATACACAATATACATAAATAAATTTACATATTCAAAAGCAAGTCTTTTAATGATAGTTTACTTACAAAGGCTAATGCAGATCGATCATCATCCCACTGCGGAGGTTGATCAGCGGATGTAGGAGTTCTAACATGCGTACTAACGAACACATCCACAAAACCGACATCGGAGCCATGTTCCCTTTGCTATTAAGAAAAGAAGCGAGATTATTATTTTGGCATAGGTGTATATAGTTGAGTGTACACGTTTAGTTAAAACGGTAACAATCTTTCTTTGGCAAATCAAAAAAATTCTAAGAACATGGGCCCAAGTAGGCCTACAATAATATGAATTCAGGTACTAGTATCTTTGATAACATTTGCTATATTTTTATTGGAAAACAAACTAAATGTAAGCAGTAGACAAGGGAGGATGCAAAAGTTTTTGTTCTATTCCTAGCAGCTTTGACACAAATGCTCCTCTTTCTGTGTGCTACCTAAACCCCAATCTCACCTATAAATCCCCACCCCCACCCCCACAAAGCAGAAACTACTCCATTGACAAGAATGTATTGGTTGTAGGGGAATGTAGGGTCTTGATCTTGATAACAAGGTTGGATATGTGATTGAATCGTGTATAATCCACTTTCCGAATAAAGTATTTCGACCCTTAATGCCTGGGTTATACAAAATCTTTATTGGGATAAGACAATCACGCAATTTTTTTCTAGCCAAAGAGAACAAATCTAAAACTTGAGAATTATTTTTGCTTTCGTTATTGTTGTATCACTCTTGTGTTTTTCATATCTGTACAAATGAGATCAATCCCTGTATATATACAGATGGAGAGGCATCAGATAAAGGGTACAATCAAAAGACATGACTTTAGCCAAGCAATGTGTCTTTTCATTTTGAACTGGCACCTGTTCAGGAACTGCTCGGCCGAGTCAAGGGACTCGCTCGGCCGAGCAAAGATGTCCAAAGACATTTTGCCCAGCTGCACGGCCGTGTCTTTTGAACCGCACGGCCGTGTCAATCATTCTGCTCGGTCGAGCAAGGCATATGCCTCGGCCGAGCAAGGATGTCCAGAAACTTGGACAATCTGCTATGCTCTGCTCGGCCGAGTCAAGGACTCTGCTCGGCCGAGCACATCAGCAAAATGTGCTACCCTTTAACTTTTACTTCTTTATCGAGGTTGACTTCGTTTAGCTCAAACGAGTGTGTACTCCACACTTTCCCTTACTCGTATCTAAGTCTAATACGAATCACATTGATCTCTAGTAAATCACCATTACAATAAAATAGTTGATGACACTAAAATCACCAACAATCCCCTCCATTTTAGTGTAATCCTTTGATTTACTAAACTTATAAATAACGAAACAAACGAATGCGTAAATGAAAATGTCTTGCGATTGAATTTTCATTTTAGTATAATACACATTTCAAATACTCGAGAATCGGGGTGTCCTAACGATTCAACCCGTCAACTCATATGAATACCTGAAGATACTATACACATAAGTTTCATACAATTCTCTTTGTTTAATCTTGACACTATTATAAGCCATGTGTCCATATCCAATAGTGAACATATAGGAAGCCAAGTCCTAGCTTCTTGAAGCGGCAAAACTTCATGTCCATGATGGATAAAATTTCACTGTGTAATAAAAATGCCTTGCAAGTGTACAAGTTACCGAAGTAGCAACGTACAAAAGTAAGGATCGAACCACAGAGACTCGTGTGTTTTAACAAGTTGATTTAATTAGTGTAAACGAAACAAAAGGGAAAAGGGTTTTTTTGATTTGATTGAATTATAAAACTAAGAAAGCAAAATAAATAAATTAAAGATAATAAGAGACAAGGGATTCATGGATTGGGGATCATAACAATTATCACTTTATGCTTTTTATTTCATGTAAAAAGGATTCAATCTCATTCTTGGGTTCGTTCACAAAAATCTAGGATTAAGATGTTCATATATTCCGGTAAGTCAATAAAAACATTAAAACCCTCCTAATTCTATCTTGTTTATATATTCCGGTAGGTCAATATAAACATTCAAGAATTTCAATTAAAAAACTTAAGAACAATGGAACCTAGATTCGTTTGATTTTCGGTAGGTCCTCAATTGAATCTATTCTTCTCAACAATGGTCAAATTACAATTCATCCACGCAAGTGCAATGGTTTGTATCCAAATAAATTCAAGAGGTCAAAAGTATATTCCGGTAGGTCAATACAATTGATCTCAAGAACAAAATTAAAATCGTTGAGAAGAACAAGAACGAAAAAGAGATAGGAAGAATTAAAACCTTAGCATAAAGATCAAATTGTTACTCACCTCAATCCATGAATCAAATAAATTAGCCTTGAATGGCCATTAAAATAAATAAAGCAAAACCTTGTTCTTTAATCTTCATAAATAAATAAAACCTAAACTAAAAATATAGAGAGAAAATAAAAAAATAAAAGATCCCAAGATCCTAAAATAAAAGATAAAAGATCAAAGATGATACAAAACTAGTCTAGGGTTGTTTATATAGGAGGAGTGAGGTGGAAATCCTTTTTGGAAACAAATTAGGGTCAAAATCCTAGTCAAAATAGAAAATCTCCCGAAATCCGTGGCTGATTCTGTGCAAATCTGTGGAAAATCTTTAGAATCCTTCCAAAATAAGGAAACCGGGCCGCATTCCGTCCGTACGCACGGCGCGCACCCACCGAGACCGGTGTACGCTGTACTCAATCGGGATACTTCCGGCGCGTGCGCCATCGTAACCAGCGCGCCGCTGAAATTTCTCGCCCAACTTCTTTGGCCCATATTTTATCGGTGGCCCTCAATCCTTGCTATGGCCCCAATCACCTGAGAAGTGGCCGCCAACCCCAAGATTCCCTCGGCCAAGAACCTTGCACCGCGCCATCTTTCAATGCCTTGTATTGTTAATAAGTATTCCTTATTATTCGGTTCGTCCCACAATTTTGCAGTCGCACTTTGACCACTCTAATGAATTCTTTTGCACTTCGCTCTTTAGGATTTTATTTTTCATTTAATCCCACGAATTTTTATATATCAAATTTGTCCAAAAATTCCATATTTCCAATTTAGTCCCTGAATTTTCAATATTTCCAATTTGGCCCTTGAACTTCATAATTTCCGTTTAGTCCCAAATTTTCCAAAATTGCAATTTGATCCAAAAGCTTCCAAAGTACGCTCCAATCCTCCGTTTTCAACATTGTTGCACTTCAAACCCCGTACTTTCAAAACACTACAAAATATATTAAATTCTCAAGGTTTCGAGCATTAAATAAGCTAGGAAATATATCTTTTGGATGGGTAAAACCACATCCATCAAATACCCCCAAACTTATCTTTTGCTCGTCCTCGAGTAAAACAAAAGAAATAAACAAAAACAAAATTACCTTAAAAAATAAAAACAATCAACAGAAAATATTTTTGATATGCTCTCACTACATACAAGGTTGTCGTCCAATCAAGTCTCAGATTCTCACTTAAATATGCTAAACGAGTGCCAATAAGAATATGTAATTACAATTATATTAATGCATCTAACCCACAATTTTCCACCTCGGCCTGAATGATGAATGAAATATGGGAGATCATTGTCACCAAAGTAAGATATTTTATAGGGTCACTAACCACATGCTCTAAATCAATGATACTAAGATGAAATTTCTGCACAAGGGACACTCATATGCATATTTAAACAAAACTGTCAACCCGGCTACTCTTTAGGGATCAAATATGACTTTTATGGTTTGTAATGTATCGCGATAAACGCGGGCTAGGTTCACGGTTACAAATGAAGATAAGGACATACGAAGTCAAGCAAGTGAAACTAGAAAGTCTTCATCATACATCCTCACATTGAAATTATCACTCCGCTCCAAGTCAACCCATTGATTTAACCCCCAAACTTATAACTTTGTACACTTTCAAACTTGTACTCGATCACCTTTCTTTCTTTTTGATCGCTTTCCACTTCAACATTAGAGAGGGCAAGGCAATTTTTTTTTTTATTATTTTTTTTCTTTGCACAAATAAATCACGAAGAATGTGCATTCAATACTTTTTGCTCAAGCCCCTCTTTTCATTACATAACAATTCATAACCCTTTTCTTTCTTTTCATTACCACTTTCCACTCAACCCTTGATTTCTTGAAAAGGTGGAAAAATAGTGTATAAGTTAAAAGGGTAGGATAATGAGGGTACAAAAGAAGGCGAATGGTGGTCTAAAATAACCTCCCACTTTGTGAGAGATTCCATTCTTTTTCAAGCTCAAAAAGGGGTTCTAGCGGAAAAATTTTTATAAGTGACGAGAAAGTTAAAGGCTCACAAATAGGGTTCAAAGAAAATAGCCACATATCACTTCCCGAATAGCCTAATTGATGTGTTATTGACAGTCATGCAAACATGTTCTAGGGACCCCGAGAATGTCAAAGTGATTCTATAAAGGTCTCCTAAATTGGTAACAATGGTCAAGAAAAATGATGGAAGTGAATGGTGGTGCAATTGTGTTTTACATGTATTAATGCAATTCTAATTAACATATTCAAATTGGCACAAACTAGCAAAATTCAATCAAAAACTCTCTCAAATCATCACGGACATTGTGACTTCCAAACATATAATGAGAACAAAATTTTTAAATTTTTCTATTTTTTTGGAGGGTGACACTATATACACTCCCCTATAAACCCACAAACTCGGAGAGATATCTACCCCCAAACTCAAAACATGCTATGTCCTCATAGAAAAGAGAACAAAAGCATGCCTTGGGTTCAAAGGACAATATGACACAACAAAACAAATAAATAAAGCAAATAAAACATACCTGCTTGGGTTGCCTCCCAATTAGCGCATTTGGTTAAGGTCGTTAGCCCGAGCCATCGCCCCCACTTACTTGGGTTGAGATTGGCCTCAATGGATTTGGCCTTTGCTTTTTGGCCCTTTGACCACCTTTGATTTTCTCGGGCACAAATGCCCACTTCCTTCCATGCGTAGGTCCCTTTCTTAATTAATTCAGGTGGAGCCCACGAAACTTTGGGTGCTTTATGCTTCACCCTTTTTCTTTTCTTTTTGTTGGGGCTCTTGCCCCCAAACTTAGTTTGTTCCTTCACCTGCGGAACATCTTCCTCAACAAGATCAAGGAGGTTATCTTGAACAAAAATATTAGCAAAAATAGTCTCAGATAAATCAAGCAAATAACTCTCCTCTCTAACTTTAAGTTTTGAATTCCCTTGTGGTAGATGTGATGAAATCGACTCTTTATGAGAGTCGTGTGGGGAGTGATACGACCCGTTACTCCTAAAGTATTGGTCGGCTTTAATGTTACTAGCCAAGGGGCACACGTCCGCATTATCCCCACTTTTCTCACATACATTCACATCATATTTGACAATTGGAAAATCGGTTATGGCTCCTACAAAACCATCCGTGGGGGAGGGTTTCTTATCATTTTAAAGCATACAAAATTTACATTCCTCCCCCATACCTCTCAAGGACACAACTCCTTGACACACATCAATGGTGGCCTTAGTGTCAAACATAAATGGCCTCCCAAGCAGAATGGGAGTTTTCAGTTGTTCCTCACTTGATCCCTCCATACACATCACATAAAAGTCAATAGGGATAATGATTTTATCGATTTTAACCAACACCCCTTCAATAACCCCTAAAGGTCTTTTGATTGAGAGATCCGCCAATTGCAAGTCTCTCATGGGTGGTTTCAACTCACATACCCCCAAACTTCTAAAAACATGAAAGGGCATCACATTAACACTTGCCCCAAGATCCAACAAACCTTTAAAATTTTGACCCCCTAAAGAAATTGGGATAGTGAAACACCCGGGGTCTTTTTGAACATGTTTAATCTTTTCAAACTCCACACCTCCAGAGGGTATGGTTCTTTCAACATTGGGGGGAGGGGTTTCTAAATTTATTGCAGAAACTACATCTTGAACCTCCCCAATCTCATCCTCTTCCTCACTAACATTATCAATATTATCACATTCAAAATTATCAAGGGAAGAAAGAAATACCTCCTCAATTTCATCACTTTCATCCCAAATAGTCACTATAGACTTGGCTTGCTCAAGTGGGTTTTGAAAATTTTCTTGTCTTTGGCCTTGTACCGCTTCCACCACCGTCCAATTTGGGTCTCGTAATCTCGCATGGCAGCCTCATGATTTCGAAGGCTTGTTGTTGTTCCATCTTGACCGTTGTTGCTCCATCTTTAACCGCATCACGGGCTCTTCCCAAGGCTCTCTATTCCTCTCAAAGGGTCCCCGAGGTGGTGGTTGGGGATCAGAGTTTTATTCGGTTGATTTCCACCCCATGCAGTTGGGATGTCTCGGTCACCGCTTTGCCCTCCTAGATTGTATGCATTCCCGCATCAATATTGTTGCTTGGTGGGAACCTTTGCATATATGATCGCATCGTCTGCACTCGCTCATGATTATATAAATGGGGACTAGTGGTGGGGCAAACTTCATAAGAGTGAGTGTTAGAACCACAAGTTACACAACTATCATGCATTACATTACCAACAGATGACACGTTGGAAGCAGAATTGAAAGTACTACTCATGGCCAACTTATCAAATTTTTGATTAAGAAGCGCAATTTGTTTTGAAATCTCATCACTCAACCCTATTCCATTCACACTATTTGTTTTACCCTCGACCCCTTTTGTTGAGAATTAGATGCTAATCTCTCAAATAGATTTTGGGTCTCATCCGCAGCTGGCTCCTAAAGAGCCTCCCGCCGCGTTATCCACCATACCGATCGACGGCTTGTGTCAACCCCCCATAGAAAGTTTGATGCAATAAAGGCAAAGAAAAATTATGGTGGGGACATTGCACCAAAAGCATCTTAAATCTGTCCCATGCTTCATGGAATACCTCAAAAGAGTCCTGTGTGAACCCTATAATTTTCTGTCTAAACGTGGCTAACGTAGCATGTGGGAAGTATTTTCTCAAAAATATATCATGTAATTCATCCCAAGTATTTATGCTCCTAGGTGGGAGCAACATGAGCCACTTCTTAGCATTATCCCTCAAAGCAAAGGGAAAACATTTCAATCTTAAGTGCTTATCACCACACCTCTCTCAATGGAAAACTCGACACAATCATCATATATTCCCTCAAGAAATTCAAAGAATCCTCCGAGGGAAGGCCATGAAATTGAGGGATCATGTTAAACAGATGGCCTTTTACCTCGTAACTTTTTGTTGCCTCAGTCAACACAATGCATGACACAGACGTGTCCACCCGCAGCCTAGAGAAGGCATCCATAGTGGGTGCTTGCAAAGCCATATCAAATTCAAATTCTTCTCCCTCGGTGGAAGAAGTTTCTAAATCACTCAAAGTTACCTCGTCTCGGTGACGAAGTTTCAAAATCGCTTCGAACACTTGAGTAGAGGGAATGCCTCTCTCGACTTGGTCTATATCGTCGTTCAAAGGAACCAACTTAGGATCCAATGACCGGCGACCAAACATGCACCGATTAAATAAACTTGTTAAAAATCACAACAAATCCCCGGCAACGGCGCCAAAAACTTGATGGATAAAATTCCACAGTGTAATAAAAATACCTTGCAAGTGTACAAGTTACCGAAGTAGCAACGTACAAAAGTAAGGGTCGAACCACAGAGACTCGTGTACTTTAACAAGTTGATTTAATTAGTGTAAACGAAACAAAAGGGAAAAGGGTTTTTTTGATTTGATTGAATTATAAAACTAAGAAAGCAAAATAAATAAATTAAAGATAATAAGAGACAAGGGATTCATGGATTGGGGATCATAACAATTATCACTTTATGCTTTTTATTTCATGTAAAAAGGATTCAATCTCATTCTTGGGTTCGTTCACAAAAATCTAGGGTTAAGATGTTCATATATTCCGGTAAGTCAATAAAAACATTTAAACCCTCCTAATTCTATCTTGTTTATATATTTCGGTAGGTCAATATAAACATTCAAGAATTTCAATTAAAAAACTTAAGAACAATGGAACCTAGATTCGTTTGATTTCCGGTAGGTCCTCAATTGAATCTATTCTTCTCAACAATGGTCAAATTACAATTCATCCACGCAAGTGCAATGGTTTGTATCCAAATAAATTCAAGAGGTCAAAAGTATATTCCGGTAGGTCAATACAATTGATCTCAAGAACAAAATTAAAATCGTTGAGAAGAACAAGAACGAAAAAGAGATAGGAAGAATTAAAACCTGAGCATAAAGATCAAATTGTTACTCACCTCAATCCATGAATCAAATAAATTAGCCTTGAATGGCCATTAAAATAAATAAAGCAAAACCTTGTTCTTTAATCTTCATAAATAAATAAAACATAAACTAAAAATATAGAGAGAAAATAAAAAAATAAAAGATCCCTAGATCCCAAAATAAAAGATAAAAGATCAAAGATGATACAAAACTAGTCTAGGGTTGTTTATATAGGAGGAGGGAGGTGGAAATCCTTTTTGGAAACAAATTAGGGTCAAAATCCTAGTCAAAATAGAAAATCTCCCGAAATCCGTGGCTGATTCTGTGCAAATCTGTGGAAAATCTTTAGAATCCTTCCAAAATAAGGAAACTGGCTGCATCTGTCCGTACGTACCGGGCGCGCACCCACTGAGACCGGGTGTACGCCTGTACTCAATCAGGATACTTCCAGGCGTGCGCCCACTGTAACCAGGCGTGCGCCTGCCTGAAATTTCCTTGGCCCAACTTCTTTGGCCCATATTTTATTGCAGTGGCCCCTCAATCCTTGCTATGGCCCCAATCACCTAGAGAAGTGGCCGGCCAACCCCAGCATTCCCTCGGCCAGCAACCTTGCACTGTGGCCATCTTTCAATGCCTTGTATTGTTAATAAGTATTCCTTATTATTCGGTTCGTCCCACAATTTTGCAGTCGCACTTTGACCACTCTAATGAATTCTTTTGCACTTCGCTCTTTAGGATTTTATTTTTCATTTAATCCCACGAATTTTTATATATCAAATTTGTCCAAAAATTCCATATTTCCAATTTAGTCCCTGAATTTTCAATATTTCCAATTTGGCCCTTGAACTTCATAATTTCCGTTTAGTCCCAAATTTTCCAAAATTGCAATTTGATCCAAAAGCTTCCAAAGTACGCTCCAATCCTCCGTTTTCAACATTGTTGCACTTCAACCCCTGTACTTTCAAAACACTACAAAATACATTAAATTCTCAAGGTTTCGAGCATTAAATAAGCTAGGAAATATATCTTTTGGATGGGTAAAACCACATCCATCAGTCCACATAGGTAGTTCCTTTAATCTTGCACCTGCATTTGCAATTTTTCAAAGGAACTATTAAGAAGATATTCTTCAACCTAACCTTTACTTGCAGGTCTGAACACATACCTTGGGAAAGATAATAACATGTGTTCCAATCTCCAACTGCGAGCTTTCCACATTGAATTCAAGCTTCTAACGTTGTATTAGAAGGGAATTGGGTATCTCACAATTAGAGAATTAAATGGACTTTAATCCCATTCCCATTGCAGACTTATTTACCAAGTCTCTGGCTAACCCCTTCGTCAAGTGGTCAGCCAAATTTTGTTGCGACCGAACAAACTCAACTGATATCACACCATTTATGATTAACTCCCGAATCATACTATGTCTGACACCCAAGTGTCTAGACTTGCCATTATACATTTGACTATAAGCCCTAGCCAACGTAGCTGCACTATCACAATGGATAGATATTGGTGATATCGGTTTTGGCCATAATGGAATCTCATATATCAAGTTTCGAAGCCACTCCGCTTCTTTTCCAGCAGCAGCCAATGCTACAAACTCAGATTCTATTGTAGAATGCGTAATACATGTCTGCTTTTTGGAAGCCCAAGAAATGGCACCTCCTCCAAGCAAGAACACCCAACCACTAGTAGAAGATGAATCTTCTTGGTTGATCCAACTAGCATCTCTGTAACCTTCTAATATAGAAGGATGTCCACTATAACACAAACCATAGTCCATAGTACCTTTTAAGTACTTGAACACCCTTGTTATAGCATGCCAATGCTGTCTACTAGGATTACTAGTGAACCTGCTCAATCTTCCAACTGCATAAGCAATATCAGGTCGAGTGTCCATCATAAAGCATACATCAAACCGCCAATGGCTTTTGAGTATTCGAGCCGTGACACAGTTTACCAAATTGTTTGACACAAGTTTCTCAGTAGGATCCATGGGAGTACTAACTTTAGAACAATCACAATTAAACCTCTTGAGAATTTTCTCAATATAATGAGATTGTGTAATTGCAATTCCCTTGTTCATCCGTTTAATCTTTATACCAAGAATTACGTCGGCTTCTCCCATGTCCTTCATAGAAAACTTTGATGACAAAAACTTCTTAGTTTTATCAACTACATTTTGGTCTGTGCCAAAAATCAACATGTCATCTACATATAGGCAGATGATTACACCTTTACCGGATTCATCAAATCTTCTATATACACATTTGTCGGACTGATTTAATACAAAACCATTCGATAAAACAACCTCATCAAATTTTTGATGCCACTGTTTAGGTGCTTGCTTCAGCCCATACAATGACTTAATTAACTTACATACCTTATGCTCATTACCTGGCATAACAAATCCTTCAGGTTGTTTCATATAAACTTCTTCTTCCAAATCACCATTTGAAAATGTTGTTTTGACATCCATTTGATGGATTAACAGATTCTGAATAGCTGCCAAAGCTATCAGAAATCTAGTAGTAGTGATACGAGCAACCGGTGCATAGGTATCGAAATAATCGATCCCTTCCTTTTGTCTATAGCCTTGGATTACCAATCGAGGTTTAAACTTTTCAATAGTTCCATCGACTTTCATCTTCTTTTTGAAGATCCATTTGCACCCTAAAGGTTTACAGCCTGGTGGTAAATCAGACAAGACCCACGTATTATTTTCCATAATAGAACTAATCTCATCATCGATTGCTTCTTTCAAAAAACCAGCATCTCGAGATTTTATTGCTTCATCATAGGTTCTTGGATCCTCCTCTATACTATAACAGTAAGAGTATTGAGATTCAATTTGATCTCTTGATCCCATAACTAAATATAGTTGAAAGTCAGAACCATATGATTTAGCTTTTCTTACTCTTTTACTTTTACGAGGTTCGGGCGTCTCACTTGGTACATCAATTGAATGATCATCATTTTGAGATTCAGTCGACATTGGTATAATATCCTTTGGTCTAGGTATTGAAGAGAAACGATTCTCATCAAAGATTGCATCTCTCGATTCTATAATTGTGTTAATAGAAATGAATTCATTAGGTTCTATAACATAAAACCTATATGCCTTGGAATGCTCAGCATATCCAACAAAGATGCAGTCAATACCTTTTTCTCCCAACTTTTTCCTTTTAGGGTCCGGAAGTCTAACCACGGCCCTACATCCCCAAACTCGCAAAAATGTCAAGTTTGGTCGTTTCTTATACTAAAGCTCATATGGGGTAATTTTGTTCCTTTTATTAGGAACTCTATTCAATAAATGACAAGCCGTTAACATGGCTTCTCCCCAAAACCCGTCACTCAAGCCCGAGAAAGACAACATGGCGTTAACCATTTCTTCAAGAGTTCTATTCTTCCTTTCAGCCACACCATTTTGTTGTGGTACATAAGGAGCCGTAGTCTCATGAATTATTCCTACGGATTGGAAATATTTAGGATCATAATATTCACCACATCTATCTGTACGTAAGGTTTTAATCAAGCCATTTAGTTGAAGTTCAACTTCTGTTTTATAAATTTTAAATTTATCTAGGGCTTCATGTTTTGCATGCAGCAAGTAACTATAGCAAAACCTAGAAGCATCATCTATAAAAGTGACAATATACTTTTTATTGCCTTATGATGGAGTTGCATGAAAATCACATAGATCACTATGAATTAATTCAAGTTTTACAGAATTCCTTGTAATACTTTTAAAAGGTTTTCTAGTGATTTTTGTCAACATGCAAGTATTACACTTTTCCGTATTATTATCAATAACAGGAATCAAACCATCTTTGGACATTTCAAGCATTCTTTTATAGTGCACATGTCCTAACCGAGCATGCCATAATGAGGAATTGATAATAACAGAGGAAGTCATATAAACAGAACTAGAGTTAACAGGAATTTTATTTAAATTCAACATAAACATTCCATTATTATAATAACCAAATCCTACAAATACACCCGACTTCGATAAGATATACTTATCGGATTCATACACTTGTTTGTATCCACACTTGTTCAAGACAGGATCAGAAATTAAATTCTTACGAAGTTTAGGTACATATAAAACATTAAACAAAGAAATAGTTTTTTCCGAACTGAATTCCAACACCACACTTCCTCTTCCTTGAATAGGAGCGGAATGGTCATCACCCATGTAAAGGACAGATCCGTCTTCCATTGGTTCATATGTCTTAAACCAACAACGATCTTTACAAACATGAGTTGTGGCACCGGAATCAATCCACCACGCAATAACATCATCCTGCACATAAAATGCTTTAGAAATTAGTGAAACAGAATTTTTAATAAATCTGTTCCAACTAAGTATTAAATTCTGACCTTGGTTTTGAGAATGGTCCTTAGACCCATTTCCCGAACCACTGGTGCTTGCGCCATTCTTGTTGTTTCCAACACGACAATCCTTCTTAAAGTGATCAGTTTTGCCACACTTCCAACATGCCAATTTAGGCTTCTTGTTGGGACCAGAACCATTGTCTTTGAAACTACGTTTGTTTACTTTGTTTTTATTGTTTCCACCCTCATCAATCATATTTACCGAGGGTCCAGCAACTTCTTTTCCTTTGCCTTTGTCATTCTCTTGAGCCCTAGGAGATTCCTCTATGCGCAAGTGACTACCAAGTTGAACCAAAGACAGATCGTCTTTACCATGTTTCAAAGTGTGTTTGAAATCCTTCCAGGAGGGAGGCAACTTATCAATCACACTTGAAACAGATATTGACTCATCCATCTTCAATCCATGTTGTGTATATTGTCCAAGGAGTCTAAGGAGTTCATTGAATTGTTCCATGACAGGTCTTGAATTGACCATCTTGTAATTATTAAAATTACTTACAAGGAACTTCTTACTAGAAGCATCCTCTGCCATGTACTTGGATTCAAGAGAATCCCATAACTCTTTTGCAAATTCCTCATTTTGATAAATGTCAAATAGAGAATCAGACATACCGTTTAATATGTGTCCTCTGCAGATGTAGTCATCGTTTTCCCACTTTGATCTACGTCTGATTGCTTCCAAGTTATCATCTTCAAGCAATTCTGGAATACGGGTAGATAGAACATACACCACTTTTAACGTTGTTAAAAGGAAATGCATCTTCTTTTGCCAACGCCTGAAATCTTGTCCTTCAAATTTGTCTAGCTTTCCAAATTTAGTCGTCATCTCCTTCACAGTACTTCAACCAGCCATGAGTATTACCTAAATACTTTATTCGTTTGTAGGGGAATGTAGGGTCTTGATCTTGATAACAAGGCTGGATATGTGATTGAATCGTGTATAATCCACTTTCCGAATAAAGTATTTCGACCCTTAATGCCTGGGTTATACAAAATCTTTATTGGGATAAGACAATCATGCAATTTGTTTCTAGGCAAAGAGAACAAATCTAAAACTTGAGAATTATTTTTGCTTTCGTTATTGTTGTATCACTCTTGTGTTTTTCATATCTGTACAAATGAGATCAATCCCTGTATATATACAGATGGAGAGGCATCAGATAAAGGGTACAATCAAAAGACATGACTTTAGCCAAGCAATGTGTCTTTTCATTTTGAACTGGCACATGTTCTGGAACTGCTCGGCCGAGTCAAGGGACTCGCTCGGCCGAGCAAAGATGTCCAAAGACATTTTGCCCAGCTACACAGTTGTGTCTTTTGAACCGCACGGCCATGTCAATCATTCTGCTCGGCCGAGCAAGGCATATGCCTCGGCCGAGCAAGGATGTCCAGAAACTTGGACAATCTGCTATGCTCTGCTCGGCCGAGTCAAGGACTCTGCTCAGCCGAGCACATCAGCAAAATGTGCTACCCTTTAACTTTTACTTTTTTATCGAGGTTGACTTCGTTTTAGCTCAAACGAGTGTGTACTCCACACTTTCCCTTACTTGTATCCGAGTCTAATACGAATCACATTGATCTCTAGTAAATCACCATTACAATAAAATAGGTGATGACACTAAAATCACCAACATTGGTCATTATGCATGTTTATATAGTTCACATCTTAGTGCAATGTATTTTGGTTTGGGATAATTTTCAAAGATCTAGCATGTTTTCCATAAACCCTCAAATCTGTCCAAGGTGCCTTCTTTGTGCTCTAAACATCATTGAATCATGACTTGTAGACACCCCATTCTGAACACATCGGATCATACTTATACCACTCTAAGTCTCGCTTTGAGTCAAGAAGTAGAAATCCACCATTTCGTCATGTTTCGTTAAGTTTTGACTAACTACCGTTAGTTTGGGACTAAACTGCATACGAGATAACGAGGAAAGGACAAAACTGTCCACAGGAGCAATATCTCGCCGCGAGATGGCGTGTCTCGCGCGAGATATCTCCCTCTGCAGATTGCAGACGACAGTTCCCTCGTCGATTTCAACCTCTTTCCGGGATAAAACTTTATCTCTCCGGCCAACCAATAGGAGTTGGGGTCTAGAACTATCTGATAGGGTTTTACCTCTCCACTTCTTCCTATCCATCCCCTATAAATACTTGGTGACTTCCAAGGATCAAGGGGCCGCGAATTTACGCAACACACACACATTTTGTTGGCTTCTTTCCCTGAAAGGATCCTTCAAAATCACCCTAAAAACTCACCTCATAGTTTGTTTGTCAACCTTGTTGATAAACAAACATCAATCTCCAAGTCAAGGACCGAGGCGAAACTCTGTCCGTGTGAAGAGTCGATTCTAAACTTGAGTCGAAACTCTGCCCAAGTCACCTCACGCAAGGTAACTCCTAAATCCCTCTTCTGATAGATTGTTAGAGTGGTTTAAGTCCATAGAATCTAGGATCGGCCTAGAGCCTCTCCAAGACATGGAGACGGTCTCGAAGCAATCGATCCTACATTCCGTTTGACCCCGTCAAATGGATCTTTATTTGTAATATTTAAAATCGTTTATTCTCTTCTTTTGAAAACCTCTCTTTTCTTTAGCAAGACCGATCTCCGGATTGGGTGAAATGGATGCTTCTTAACCTACCCATTTCATAACCTAAGCCCCGAACCCAAATCTCTCAAAAAATGGTTTTTCTATGTTTCCAATCAAAAAATATAGGTGGCGACTCAAAAAAACAAAAAGATAAAATTCTTTCTCACAACGCTACAGTGGCGACTCTGCTGGGGACTGAAAATTAAGAGGCTTAAACTTGCGTCAAAATTAAAAGAGAGGTTTTCAAAATTTCTTGTAAAATTCGAATTTTCTGCTCTCAGATGGGAGATATCTCGCACGAGATATCATATCTCGCGCGAGATATGGCCTCCAGTCTGGTTGTTTTTTGGTTTCTCCTGTTTAGCTCGTAATCCAAGACGAGAGCCGAACATGCAAAGGGGGATCCCAGAATTCATTATCTGCAGAGTTCCTGCATCTTAAGGCCTCCCTTAAGGTGTAGAACTCGAACC
Source organism: Adenophora triphylla var. japonica (assembly GCA_022495995.1). Lineage (NCBI taxonomy): Eukaryota > Viridiplantae > Streptophyta > Magnoliopsida > Asterales > Campanulaceae > Adenophora > Adenophora triphylla. The sequence goes on from JAFEMH010003085.1 coordinate 260,336, forward strand.
TTTAATTTCTTTAAATAATTGATTGTTATTTATGAACTGCGTGCGATTGGGTTTTATTAAATTAAAGTCCGGTCCATTGGGGATTCGGGAGTTGTAAATTGAATTATTTATCTCTATTTATCTCTCTTTATGTGGAACTACGACGGCCTGAGTCTTTCTAAATTGGGAGAAACGTAGGCAACCACTTGGTGCGGCCACTATCTGTTTTTCTTTACTTTTCAAAAAATAAAACTCTCTATTTTACTCTATCACATAGATTGACTATCACACACGCGCACATCATACTATAACTGTCATTGCACTGCATACCCTCTATAAACCCGGGACCCACACTAAGGACGGATGACGGTAACCACCTAGTCGCCGGTCTCTCCGAAGTTGGACAATCCCACTCCGCGTATTCAATCCACTTAGATTGTCATATCGCGGGGAGCCAAGCCTTCCAGCCCTGCATCGCCACATTTTCATGTAGATTGACTTTTTAGGATCACTCCGTGACCGGTCGGTTTTGACTCGGTGATCTTTTCTTTTTTTTGACCAAAACAAAGCCATGCAAAATTGACAATAAGAAAGGATTCGGAAAAAGTCCCTTCGGAATGACCCTTTCGGATGTCCCTTCAAAAAAAAATATGTGCATATAATCCTTCAAAAAAAAAACAATCTTACATGGCTTTGTTTTACAAAAATCGGATTGATTGCTTAGTCGTTAGGTTCTGATAAAGGCCTTAGAAACCCCTCAAAACGGACTTTCCGTTCCGACCAAAATTTAGGTCTAAATAAAAATCGACTTTCCGTGTGATTATCTCGCGCGGGATTACTTATCTCGCGCGGGATAATGCTTCTATTTGCTGAATCTGAGCCTGAGCCATTTATGCCTGCTTCCGACTCGTTGGGGCTAGATCCTGATATCTGCATCTCTTATGTCAGTTTTCCGAAGCTACTCAACTCCAAGACTCCCAACACAATGTCCGACATCGAAAACATTCCGGGAAATGAGACTCTGTCCGAAAACAACCACAAACTTCTGGAAGAAGCCAATGATCGCCTAGAAGTGCAAGCTTCCCAAATCCACACTCTCGTGGAAGAAATTCAAGAGCTTAGGGCTGCATTAGCCAACAAAGAAAAGAAGAAGAAAAATGACTCTTCCTCCGGAGAAGAGGAGTCATGCACTAAAAGGGCCAAGGGTCGCCGCAAAAGCAAAAGCAAGAAAAAGAAGTACGAGTCCAGCTCGTCATCTTCCTCATCCGACAATGAAAGCTACACATCCAAGAAAGAAGGCAAGGGGGAAAGCAAGAATGAACCCCTTACCATGGCCATGCTAGAAAAGAAACTTGCATCCCTCGATGTGAGTAAGGGAGCCACGCTCTCTATTGATTACGATACCCTTCGTCAGTCCATGTCAAAGCTTCCTAGAAAGTACAAAACACCCGACATTGCAAAATTCAATGGTACCACCTGTCCCAAATCACATTTGGAGACCTACTCTTGGGCCATGCTACCTATGGGTGTTGATGACAACCTGTTAGCCCAATGCTTTCCACAAACTCTCGATGGTGCTGCTAGAGATTGGTATATGACCCTCCCACTCTCAACAAGACTAGACTGGCCACTCGCTAGTTGTACTTTCCAAAAGCAATATGAGGACAACTCCACTTATCGCACCACTAGAAGGGATCTTGAGCAAACCAAGCAGCTTCCGAACGAGTCCTTCACAGATTTTGTCAAAAGGTGGAGAACCAAGCTAACCGAAATCGTTGATAGGCCCAGCCTAGACGAGCAAATTCACATCCTCATACAGTGCCTTAGAGAGGAATATCAAGACAAACTAGCCGGCAACTACTTTCCTAGCTTCGCCGAACTTCACAAGTCGGGCATACGGTTAGATGACCTCATCAAACAGGAAAGGGAAGCCAAGAAAGAAAGTGGATTCCGTTACAACAAGAGCTCTTCTTCCTCCTCTAATCCCAAGGATGCATCTGTCAATGCCATTGTCTTCAATCATCCCGGAAATGGTAAGTACTTCGCGGTACCTCCACCACAAAAGAAGAAGAAAGATAGACATTATGACAAGCTTGAAGGAATCACCCAAGAAGAACTCTTCGAAGTGCTTGTCAAGAACGGGAAAATCAAACCAAGAGAAGGCGGACCTCCAAAGAAAGATCTCCCTGCTAACCATGCTCATCATCTCTTCTGCAAGTACCACAACTTCACCGGTCACGACACCAACTCCTGCTTCCACTTGAAAGACGTCATCCAAGATTTGTTTGACGATAAAGAGATAGGGTTACCTAATGTTGTTACTAATCCTTTGCCAAACAATGAGGTCAATCTGATAGAGATAGAAAGTAGCTTCGAGGACCCTACTCGTCTAGCCACAATTGTGGACGAGAGCCCTCTTGAATTTAATGAATCTTCTTTCTGTTATATGATGTCTTGGGAGGAAATCTTTGAACAAAAGGGAAAAGGGTCTAAAACAGTCAACCTACTCACACGATCCGGTCGTGTGATCACCAACAAAGACCCAAGGGATGAAAATCCTCCAAAACAAGCTAAAGCCTCATCGCCAAGCGAACCGGAGGACCCTCTCTTAACTCAATTGAAAAAGACACAAGCAAACATCTCGGTTTGGGATCTCATAGGAGCATCTCACAATCACCGTGAGAAGTTGAAAAAGGCATTGGCTCAAATGACCATTTCCTCAGAAGCAACACCCGAAGAGCTCACTCAAATGATTGGCCAAGTGCAGTTTGGTAACGTCATCACTTTCACTGACTTGGACCTCCCATCCTATGGGAACAATCATCATGAGGCCCTTTACATAACTGCTAAGGTGAATGGGTACCGAATGCCACGCATTTTGGTCGACAATGGTTCTGCAATCAATGTCCTCCCGAAGAAAGTCTTATCATCATTAGGCCTCACCCACAAAGACCTCAAGCCATCCGGGCATACTGTAAGAGGATACGACTGTACTGCTAGAACCACTCTGGGATCAGTCCTGATACCTGTAGAAATAGGGCAAGTCACTATGAGCATCGAATTTCAAGTCATCGACATTCCGGCATCCTTCAACTTACTGCTTGGTCGCCCTTGGCTACACGACATAGGGGGAGTGCCCTCCTCCCTACACCAATGCATCAAGTTCAGACAAAACAACACTATAGTCACCATACACGGAGAGATGGTTACTGCTAGTCCTATCCTCGAAGTACAACATAGCACTTCTGATTTCCTGTTCAGTGGTTTTGAGATCGAGAAAGGAAGCACTGTGAATGCCATAGAAACTTGCAACGAGAATGACTACTCCAAGGCACTTTGGTTTCCTGAAAGCCTTCCTGTTTGGAGAATGATGCTAGAAAAAGGGTATTTTCCTGGATTGGGCCTCGGAAAGCACTTACAAGGGATAACGGAACCACCACCGGTTCCCCCACTTCACACAAAGCATGGCCTAGGATACATCATCTCCATCCACGATGAGGATGACGAAGAAGAGTGGGGCTTCACTCAAATCAAATGGGAAGGAACCACATACAAGGGCTACGATGACCCAAAGCCAAAATATTGCAACCTCAAGCCATATCGAAAGACACTCAATGGCTACTTTGTTCGAGAAGGGGAAAGTATTCCCTACTTTATCTTTTCGTAACTACGGATCGATGATAAAGGAAAGCGCCAATCGAGGCTTTGAGATCTTCGCCGATCGCGATGCTTCCGTATGAAATGTAATCCGTCTCACTAATCCCTAATGATTTGTGGGACACGAAGGCGTAAATGACAAGTGAATGGGACTTTGTGTTGGGAGAAGACATGCTTTGCGGCAGTTCCAAGACCTCGCGCTGCTAGAAGACAACCAGATCCATGCAATCTCCAAGGAGGACGCTCCAACTACTGATTACACAAGGCTGATACAGAAATGTGATGAGCCAATTCTAAACTGGCACGTCACCGGGGGACCAGTTGTTGATGAAGACTTCATGATCAAAGAGCTTGGTTGCACTCCCCACCCTCGCAGGAAGATAGGCCCTGTAACTTTTACATTAGAAGCAGGCTCCACCTCCGATGAACTCACTCAAGAGGAAATCGAGGCGGTGGCTGAACATGTATTCCCTTAATTCCTTAATGAAAACTTTGATCTTTCCGAGTACCCTGAGATTGCTAACATCGTGAATGATGAATTAACTAATAATAATCAATATAATGAACACGTTAATAATGAATCATACGATGAGATAGATCAAGAAAACGAACAAATCTTAAAAGAATTAGCTAAGCAAGTAGGTCGTTGTGGAAAGAATGACCCTGTTGACGACGAGGAAATGCAAACGGTTAATCTTGGGACAACGGAAAAGATCGGCAGCTTCTTCAAGGGGGAAGACAGAGAAACCTTGACGCAGCTCCTCAGAGAATATGTCGACGTCTTCGCTTGGTCCTACAAAGATATGCCCGGTTCAATTAGCCGGTTGTAGAACACTGAAAATACCGCCGCTAACCAACGCCAAGCCGCCAAGCGTAAGCTACGCAGAATCAAACCGGAATGGTCAATGCAAGTGAAAGAGGAAATCATGAAGCTCTTGAATGTAGGGTTCATCAAAGTGATCGAATATCCGGAATGGCTAGCGAACACGGTATAAGTGTCCAAAGCAAACGGGAAAATACGAGTCTGTGTTGATTTCAGAGACTTGAACAAGGCATCCCCTAAAGATGACTTCCCGCTACCAAACATAGACATGTTGGTCAATGCCACAGCAGCATACGAAGTCCGCTCATTCGTCGATGGGTTCGCAGGGTATAATCAAATCCTCACGGCAGGAGGATCAAGACAAAACAAAGCATTCACCACACCTCGGGAACGTTCGCTACACTGGCCATGCCATTTGGTCTCAAGAACGCCGGCTACCTGCCAAAGAGCAGTCACAACACTATTTCACGACATGATCCACAAGGAAATAGAGGTATATGTGGACGACATGATTATTCACTCAAGGGGACAGATGGTCAACACTTCGTAGATCTCGTAAAATTCTTCAATCGACCGAGACAGACAAAGACAAAATGAGACTCAACCCCGCCAAATGCTCATTCGGAGTGGTCAAAGGGAAAGTATTTGGGTACATGGTCACAGAGCGTGGCATAGAAGCAGATCCCGCCAAGATAAAGGCCATTACAGACATGCCTCCACCTAGAACACGTAAAAGAAGTAAAGGGATTCATGGGCAGACTTCAATATATCGCCGATTCATCAATCAACCGACTACAATGTGCGACCCCATCTTCAAGCCGCTTAAGAAAAACGCACCTCAAGAGTGGGCCAGAAGAATGTCAAGAAGCATTTGAGGAAGTTAAGCACTACTTGACTTCCCCACCTATCCCGGTTCCACCACACAAGGAGAAGCCCTTGAAATTGTACCTCACGATCACGGACAACGCATTAGGGCTATGCTCGCTCAAGAACAAATGTTTCGCTCGCACACGTAGAATGCCATCTATTTCGTTAGCCACGCATTCCAAGGCAAAATAAATCAACTATTCTCCACTTGACAAGTCTGCTGCCGCTCTCGTCTCGGGTATCACAAAGGCTAAAGCACTATATGGAAGCCTTTCCATCCGTCTCATTGCAAAGATGGATCCACCGAAATATATCCTAGACAAATCAAATTTGTCTTCGAGACTGGCCAAATGGTACTTCATGCTCGCTGGGTATGATATCACTTACGTCACTCAGAAATCCGTCAGGGGGAGTGTATTCGCAGATCAGTTGGCCGAATTTCCTTGCGACGAAGTGAAGGGGAAAGACCCGCGATTCCCTGATGAGGACATCCTAAGCATAGAAGAAAATAAGTGGCAATTATTTTTCGATGGCGCAGCCAACAGGAGAGGGTTCGGCATTGGAATGTTATTGGTAGACCCTAACGACATATACACTCCACTGACAGTGCGTCTTGACTTTGACGCCACCAACAACACCACAGAATACGAGGCTTGCATAGCGGAGCTTGAGGCAGCCCTAGAACGCAACGTGACCGAACTCGAGGTATTCGGGGATTCCCAATTGATCATCAATCAGACATTGAAGATGTGGAGGGTCCAAGACCCAACCCTTCAAAGATACAGTGCCCATCTCCAAGAGTTGGCGCAACAATTTCAAGAGGTCTCATTCCACTACCTCCCTAGAGACAAAAATCGGTTTGCGGACGCATTAGCCACACTTGCTTCTTTGGTCGAAATCCCTAAAGGAAAAGCGGTTAAACCCTTCAAAATAACACGGCGTGCAACTCTTGCATACTGCGCCGTTATAGATCTCCACGACTGCAAAGACAAATGGTTATCCGAATGCGCCACTGTTGAGAACTCCGAAGGGAAACCATGGTACCATGACATTTGGCATTTCATCCTAGATGGAACCATACCGCCTGAGACAGACCCGAAGACTCAGGTCGCCCTTAAAAGGTTGGCTGCCAATTACGTCATCACTGCTGGCCGTCTATTCAAGAAACATTCCCAAGGAAACCTCCTTTGTGCCACCGAGGAAGAGGCCCAGGAAATAATGGACCATGTTCATCAAGGCATATGCGGGACCCACATGAGCGGAAACATGCTCGCCAAAAAGATCATTAGACAAGGGTACTTTTGGCCGAATTACGGAAGCCGACCGTACCAAAATGGTCAAGAAATGCCAAAAGTGTCAAATACACGCCAATCTCCGGCATGCACGCCTTCCTCTGCTGCACTCCAATGACTTCCCCTCGTGGCCGTTATCTACATGGGGATAGACGTGATTGGAAAGGTCACACCCGTAGAGCCAACGGACATCAAGCTGGCCCTAGTAGCCATCGACTATTTCACTAAATGGGTCGAGGCCGCCTCCTACAAAGTTCTGAATGCCCAAAAGGTTGCAGAATTCATCAAGCACAACATCATCTGCCGATATGGGGTTCCACAAGAGATGATATCCGATAATGGGTCACACTTCGAGAAGGAAACCGATCGCCTACTAACCGAGTACAAAATCACGAGACACAAGTCGTCTCCTTATAGGCCTCAAACGAACGGAGCAGTTGAAGCCGCGAACAAAACAATCGAGACTATCATCAGAAAAATGGCAGTCACTGGAAAAGACTGGCCCGACAAGCTACCCTTCGCACTATGGGGATACCGCACTTCAGTCCGGACAGCTACAGGAGAAACTCCCTACGCCCTCACATTCGGAATGGAGGCTGTCTTACCGATAGAATTGGAAATACCATCACTACGGGCTCTCCTAGAAAACCAAGTGAACGAAGTCGACTGGCTAGGAAGCAGATACGAAGAGCTGGCCCTGTTAGACGAAAGAAGGTTGAAAGCAGCCGAACACACTCAAGCTTACCAAAGAAGAATGGCAAGAGCTTTCAACAAAAAGGTCAAGATAAGGAACATCAAAGTAGGCGACCTGGTGCTCCGTGAGCATCGTCCCCGACCTTTCAACCCGTTAGGCAAATGGGGACCAAGATGGATAGGACCCTACATTGTGAAGAAGATATTCTCTGGGGGAGCCCTTCAGCTGGTGGACTTAGACGGAGATCAACTACCAAAGCCGGTCAACATGGACAAACTCAAAAAGTACTTCGCGTGACGTGGCCTCCTAAAAAAAGAAATCGCTCGCTAGGTTGAAAATCCCGGAAAGGACGACCTAGGCAAAAATTAGAGCTAGCACAAGAAAAGAAGTCCGCTAGATTGAAAACCCGAAGGGGCGGTCTAGGCAAAAGAAAGGGTGTGCATAAAAAAAAAAGAGAGGGGGGGGCCTTATCTCGCGCGAGATTACCCCACGGCACGGAGCCGTATTTTGTCCTTTTCTCAAAAATGAACTACGTTAGACCTGAGCCTCTTATTTAATTGATGTAAAAGAGGAACGTAGGCAGCCTTCGGGTTCGGTCTAATCAAATAAATAAATCAAAGTTGTCCTTTTATTAATCAAATGCGTTTCATTAATGACAAAAGGGAAATCCTAACCACAACGACTAATTTGCTAAAGCTAACAAACTTGAAAAAAAATACTAATAAAGTAAAACTATTTGATCTATCAAAGCAATCTCTTGGTACTCCTTAAGATCTAGCCTTTCATTGACTTGGTAGGCCGACGGACATGGTCTCCACCGTCGTCGTGATCCTCCTTGCGCTTTGAGCCTCTCAAAGCAGAGCATTCCTCAAGACGATCAAAAACAGAGTCGAGACGATCAAAGACAGATTCCGACAACCTCTTGAAGACATGGGGCCTATCCAAAGCTTGCGTCTTCCGGGCATTCCTCGTCGCCTCTCGTACCAATCCCCATCAAGAAAATCCTGAGTTGGATCAGTTCGCACATTAGCAGGATCAGACTGAGCCTCGCTCCTTCGCAAGATACTGCTGGATACAAAAGAGTCCCCTAGCAGTGAAAGCCGCAGATCATCAATCTTCTCTGCACTAGGGTGACCGGTGTGTAGAAACCAATCCAAGTACTTATCAGATAAGAAGATGCTTGCATTAAAGGCTCGAAGGTTGGACCAACGGTCTCGACTAGTTCCTTCACCCCATGCTTGAGCTAGTGCCTGCGCAAACTCTACACCAATATAAGACACACCACGAGAAGCTCCTTCGAAGAGATAAGTGTCTTCTTTGCCGACAGCTGACGAAGCACCCGCTTGGGAAAATAAAAGGAGGAATCTCGCAAACCCGGAAGAACAACTCTGTCAAAACCCTTGGTATTGGCAACATACTTGTTCAACCTCCAATAAGGTGGACACCAAAGAATATCAGCAGATTCGGTCTTCGCAATCAACTTAGCCCATTCATCCGCTGAAAGATCCTTGATCAATAACTTTCGCGTATGATATGTGAAAGGGGAATATTCCAACGGGGGACCTATCAACTTGAGATGCTCTCTAAGCCAAATAGTCAACAGAAGGGGACTCCCTTGAGTCATAGCACCGGTCCTATGCAGCTCATCAAGACCATGCAGGGTCTCACCCAAGATTAGCGGAATAATGTTCCTAGAACGTTTTCTAGCCTGCAGAACAATTTCCACCAGTTGAGAATCGACCAAGCCATCCCTGCATGTAAACAAAACATCTCCGAAAAGAGAAAGAGCCAGAAAGTTCCGCTTATAGACATGAAAAGCGTCGTCATCTGAATCACCGCTGAAGCGTCCCGGAAAAGAAGAGCAATCAACCCACTTGCGGTGAACCAACTCATAGCAAGTATCAAGGGGGATTCCTAACAGTTCGTTCAAAGCCTCCGAATGATTCCTATGATACTTAGGAACAAAGAATCTCACCAAATAAAGGCATATCCAAGATAATGGTGAATTCCTCCACGTAGGCACCATCTCATTCAAAGAAAAATTGAAAAGGTGAATAGAGGGATCCCAAAATCGAGCAAAGACGCCAATAGATTCCAATCCGGTTGGAGGTTCTTCAAAGTAAAAAGAATTCTAAATCCAAATTCTGCAATAAACCTATTGCGAGACCGGTTGCGAAACGACCTCACAAAATCCCTTGTTGCTTGCTTGAAAGATGCAATTACTTCAGAGGACAAAGAAAAATCATCGACAATCATGGACGTTGGGGCAATCTCCTTGGAAGCCATGGATCACAGGGTCGAAGAAGAAGGCAAGAGTTTCACCCTAACAGGATATCTCTAGAGTTTGAAAGGCTAGAATGAGTTGTCTGGCCGGACTACAGGGTGATTTTATAGGGAAAACTGACAAAATCCTGTTCGAAAAGGAAGAGATCTCTGCCTGGGTAGCGTGTCTCGTGCGAGACACCTTATCTCGCGCGAGATATCCCTACGGCAAAACAACCACAGTTCTGCTCAAACAGCAATCTAGCCCCGACTTGACGAAGCAAGTCTCGAAAACCTGCGTGTACAATTCATAACATGCAGAAAAGCACCAAGATCAGGCTCAAAATTGTGGCCTAACGGCCATTCCATTTCCAAGCATGGAAAGTCGAGAAAGTTAATTAACTAATTAGACCTAGGATTAGGGGCTAAGAAAAAAAAACCATTGTTTGTGCTACCTATATGTTCCTAACAGGTACCGAAGAAAAAGAAAAAATTGTCTGGGCCCACACGGCCAATATGTACAACATCAGAAATCGGATGTAAAGAAAGGGAGGGGATCACGCCATCAAGTCGCTCGAGCCGCCGGCACCTCCGCCATCACCACCATGGGGGCTGCCATCCCTCCGTGACCTCTTGGCTCCGCAAGTAGGGGTCACCGCCGAGGCCACTGTCGAGGCCGCCATTGAAGCCTTGTGAAACAGCCTCTCGGACAGGTCTGACACCAAAGCCATCAGACCGGCCATCTTGGTCGCTCCACGGTTGTAATCAGCCGCAGACAGAGTGACCTGACAACAAAAGAAAAGAGATGCTCAGATGAAGTCGGACATATACACTTATATGGACGAATACGAGATACGACTGCAAAACAGAGGAAAAACAGAGAGGGCAACATTAGAAATCATTCCATGTCAAGAGATCAATGAAATTGAAGAAAATTTTCATTGGGGCATTTCATCAAACACTTGGCGTGCGTAAGAGAAAAGCTTGCCCAATGATGTCATTCATGATCTGAATCAACCTCTCCTACAATCCATGATATGTAGGAGGCTCATACGCACGCAATGCAACAACAAACATCCAGAGAAATGCACAAAATCGACGCATGCAAGAAGAACCTAGTTCTAAGCATGAACAAGAACAAAAGCCATTGGTGGAATTTTGAATTCAAGGGAAAGGGAATTCAAGCTCAATGCAATACAAGAAACAAGAGGTGAATAAGGAGTTCTTACCAAGCCCTCCCGAATGACGGTGGAGATATGCGCGTGCCTATCAAAAGTAAGATCATCGCGAGGGTAATCCTTCCCTAGTAAATGGCTTCCCAAAATCGGATTCCTTTGTTCTTGAGCCATGGATTATGGAGGAAGGAGGGATTAAGAATGGATTAGAGGGAAGAATCTCCAAGCAAATCCACGAAAAATCACAGAGAAAGCGACCTTGGCTCGGGCTAGGGAGGGAAATTTTGAAAAGGATGTTTTCAAAATAAGCAAGAGCTGCTGTTTATATGCCCCGACAGTACATATCTCGCGCGGTATATCTTATCCCGCCGCGAGATAAACCTTCTGGAAAAGGACAAAATTGTCCTCGGCAATAAGCGTCTACGCAACGTCAAAATTTAAAATTTTGACACATTTACCCTTGGAAATGATAAACTAGCAAGGAAACGTGGGAAAATCGGTACCGCAAGTCACGGAACGAGTCAAACGTGACATGCGCACGATCGCCCGGTATGGCACCAGTCGCCCGAGAACCGAGTGGTCCAAAGATCAACTCAATTCACATGATTCAGAGCCCAGAAAGGTGAATCATCGTCACAAAGGCCCGGTCCAACGCCTAGACAGGTGGATCGTCAAACCAAAATCTAGGTCCAACACCCAAATAGGTGGATCGTCATCATCCAAAAGCTTGGTCCAACGCCCAAACAGGTGGATCGTCAAACCAAAAGCCCGATTCAATGCCCAAACAGGTGAATCGTCATCCTCAACAACAAAAAGCCCGATTCGGAGCCCAGAAAAGGCGAATCGTCACAAAACCGATAGGACTCAAAGGACCGGACAGGTAAGCCTTTGTTTCTAACATATTTCCCGCAGGTTCGGAGCCCAGACAGGCGAATCTTCAGACAGGCAGGTATATTCAGAATTGGGTCTTGATTTGATTCCTCAGTATGAATTTACCTTTTCAAAAGCAAAATCTCCTCGATTTTCAAATGATTTTCAAAATACCTAAAGCAGCCTTTTCGTGTTTTGGAGTCGAACTACGTTATGGTCTGATTCTCCGATAGAGATACGTAGGAAGCCGTGCGGCCCGACCATCCCGATGTTCAGAATGATGTCTTTTCTATCGTCGACATGACTTCTTTCATAAGACTTGTCGCCGAGGGGCTCTGTAGACACCCCATTCTGAACACATCGGATCATACTTATACCACTCTAAGTCTCGCTTTGAGTCAAGAAGTAGAAATCCACCATTTCGTCATGTTTCGTTAAGTTTTGACTAACTACCGTTAGTTTGGGACTAAACTGCATACGAGATAACGAGGAAAGGACAAAACTGTCCACAGGAGCAATATCTCGCCGCGAGATGGCATGTCTCGCGCGAGATATCTCCCTCTGCAGATTGCAGACGACAGTTCCCTCGTCGATTTCAATCTCTTTCCGGGATAAAACTTTATCTCTCCGGCCAACCAATAGGACTTGGGGTCTAGAACTATCTGATAGGGTTTTACCTCTCCACTTCTTCCTATCCATCCCCTATAAATACTTGGTGACTTCCAAGGATCAAGGGGCCGCGAATTTACACAACACACACACATTTTGTTGGCTTCTTTCCCTGAAAGGATCCTTCAAAATCACCCTAAAAACTCACCTCATAGTTTGTTTGTCAACCTTGTTGATAAACAAACATCAATCTCCAAGTCAAGGACCGAGGCGAAACTCTGTCCGTGTGAAGAGTCGATTCTAAACTTGAGTCGAAACTCTGCCCAAGTCACCTCACGCAAGGTAACTCCTAAATCCCTCTTCTAATAGATTGTTAGAGTGGTTTAAGTCCATAGAATCTAGGATCGGCCTAGAGCCTCTCCAAGACATGGAGACGGTCTCGAAGCAATCGATCCTACATTCCGTTTGACCCCGTCAAATGGATCTTTATTTGTAATATTTAAAATCGTTTATTCTCTTCTTTTGAAAACCTCTCTTTTCTTTAGCAAGACCGATCTCCGGATTGGGTGAAATGGATGCTTCTTAACCTACCCATTTCATAACCTAAGCCCCGAACCCAAATCTCTCAAAAAATGGTTTTTCTATGTTTCCAATCAAATAATATAGGTGGCGACTCAAAAAAACAAAAAGATAAAATTCTTTCTCACAACGCTACATGACTCCACTGATGAAAAGCATGTTTTTGTGTACTTCACATTATATCCTCCTATGTGTCAAGTCTCATGCAAATGCTCCTTGACTTTATTGAGTTTCGGTGATGATTTCTCATAAACATTACTGCTGCCCAGAAGTTTTGCACGTTGACCTTGCTGCCATGTTTTGTGTTTATCTCACTCAAAACTTGATGTTTTTCGATGATTCGAAGCTTGTATGCTAGCTAACTCACATATGAAATTATAATATTCCTTTTCGGAAATTTCGGACCAATATAAGATCTTCATTCCATTTTTTCCTTAAAAGACCTGCTACCAGATTTTCAGAAGCTCTGTTTTAGATTCAAAATGTTAGAAGCCTTTTGGACAAGTAAAACACATTATTTTGACTTGATTTTTGGTATGCTTCATCTTCATTATGTGTAGAACAGATCTTATGTTTGGTGTTTTTATTGACTCATGAGATAAAGTGCTCTGTTAAGTACATCTTTGTGGACCATGCTCTGTTTTACTGTTGCTGGCAGATCTGTGATATGTGTTCTGATGGTGGTTTTTAGCATGAAATGGTAACCGTAAAATCAAGATAAAAATCATACAACATGCTTGATTTTTGGGCACCTATACCCACTGTTATTTTCCAGATTGACATTTTTTGGACTGAGTTATGCAGCTTCAAAAGGGGACTACAGTCCCAAAATCTGGATACAGGGACATTTTGGACCTTTCATTATTTGTGGGATTTGTCTCCCATTTTGTACATAATTGTATATTAAACCTGTTGGACTTTTGGTAGGCTTCTCAAGAACTTAACTGAAAACTTAACAGAAAAAGTAACGGAGATTGGAAAACTATGAGACAAGTCGAGTCTTGTATAAAATACAATCTCCGTAAGAAGTTATTGCCCCGCACAGGTGCTTACGATTTCAATGGCAACCTTCTAGTAAGATAAAACGACTTTTCTATTAGTTATAAGGAGCACTCCAATATAACTAATCTGACGAACAAAGATTGTTTAGAACTTTGGACTTGAAAGGAAGAATGCAACAATATGCCAATGATTTGGGTATGTTAATCTATCTTACTAGAGGGTAGGAAGGCTCAAAATACTGTATATCTTAATTGAAATTCGGAGGGAAACTATTTAAAGAAAGTTAAAGGGTTCATGGCTTTTCACTCCAAGAGGTGCCAAAACTGTTCAGATCCTGCGTACGAGCGCGGCCGCTCTGGCCTTGAGCGCGACCGCGCTGGCATGCCGAGACCAAGCCAAGATTTACTTAAAATTAGTGCGGCCGCTCTAGGCTGGAGCGCGACCGCGCTGAAGCCCAAAACCGAAAGGTCACGAAAACCTTTTGGGAACAGTTGTGACCCAAAACCAATTTGGATCAGTCCAAGTCAACCCAAGTTAACTTTAACCCTTTATTTAACTCTCGTAAAGTTACAAAAACACTTGTCATTAATTCTCATTCACCCAGAAATGGTTTTGAGATATTAAATGAGTTTTATAATCTACCACAAAAGTAGAATACATTTTGTAACCAGCTTCGTTAACGAATAACGAACTTTCGTTAGGAAGTTAGGTCAACGTTAAGCCAAACTTAACTTTCGTTACCCATTTCCAACAATCCCCCACATGAATGACAATTAATGCATGAATGCAATTTCGTCCAAAGTTCCGGCGAACTATTATTACATCGGGATAGATAGCTTGTGGCCTTGAATCCTCCCTAGTGAAATATTATCGGATATACTAGTCATTGGTAGCGAGTCGCTTTGAACCAGTGACTGTCGGATGTATACCAAGACAATAATACTCACATAATAATAGCTCTAACAATAGTTGTTCTCACGTTTTGTCCATTTCGGCCCTGGACCGTATCTCATTCATAAGCGTTTATTTAGAGGCGGCATAGTTACCTCTCGCTTATATAGGTGATTCTTACTATAAGGAGTATCATGCACTACTCCACCCGTAGGTATAGAAATCATTAAAAGTTTCCTCAACTTATCCTTACCACTGCTGCATGTGCTTGTACTTGGATGTTCTGGGAATGAGTATTCAACATCTCCAGGTTAATAAACCGAGTTGTTGTTTCCAAGTAACTCTACTTGGTTGTCTCATTGAACCAAGGGCCTGGGATCTCCATTTCTCAAGGTTGAGTGTCCGCTATAAGTCCTTTTGTTGTGGTTTTTAAACCCATTCCCCTTAACAGTTTATACAGTTGATCTCGATTTATACCTTTGGTAAACGGATCCGCTAAGTTATCACATGACTTTACATAATCAATAGTGATAACGCCATTCTTGATCAACTGTCTAATGGTATTGTGTCTACGACGAATATGTCTAGACTTACCATTATACATACTATTATGTGCCCTTTCAATTGCTGATTGACTATCACAATGTATTAGTACAGCAGGCACAGGTTTGCTCCAACAAGGAATATCCTCCAGGAAGTTCTTAAGCCATTCAGCTTCTTCCCCAGCTTTATCTAAAGCGATAAACTCAGACTCCATCGTGGATCTGGCTATACATGTCTGTTTGGAGGATTTCCATCACACTGCTCCTCCACCTATTGTGAATACATATCCACTTGTGGACTTAGAGTCTTTTGTGTCTGATATCCAATTGGCATCACAGTATCCTTCTAATACTGCTGGATATTTCTTATAAAGTATCCTATGGTCTAATGTATACCTTAAATATCTTAGTACTCTCATTAGTGCTTTCCAATGATCAGTACTAGGATTGCTTGTGAACCTGCTTAGTTTGCTCACTGAATATGCAATGTCTGGACGTGTACAATTTGTTAAGTACATTAGACTACCAATTATTCACTAGTACAGATTGGATCTTAGGAAACGCACCTTAGATAGCGCTTTTAAAAAGCGCTATCTAAGGTGTATACTTACATAGCGCATCCTTATTTTCAAATTTAATAATCAAGACAAAAATAATAATAATAATAAAAAAATTAACTAGCGTAGCGCTTATTAAAAAAACGCTATCTTAGTAAAAGCTTGCATAGCGCTTATTAGGAGCGCTACACTAGTAAACGCTTCATAAGATAACTGAGTTATTTATTTATTTATTTTTCTTTTTGAGGCAACCCCTCTCTCTTTCTCTCCCCTCTTCCAGATTCCCCGTTCTCTCCTCTCCCACGCACTTTCATTATTCAAAACCGACGAAAATCATCACCTTCTTTTCGCAACGCAGCCGCTGCCGCTCTCCGTGCCCCTCTCCAGATCTCGAGCACCTCACATCTTCGAAGAAGCGACGAAGAGACGAACGGAATTGCGATGGATTTGAACGGCAAAGTCGAAAGCCACTACCCAGCCACCGCCGCACGCCCGCACCAGTTTTGCCAAAGTATTTCGATTCTCTCCCTTCTTCATGCTTCATCGACTTTTCCTCTCTCTCTCTCTCTCTTCTCAAATCCCCCAAATTTCTAAATCCCTAAAAAATTAGGGTTTCTAAATCCCTAAATAATGGCTGAAATTGAAAAACAGTGATGAATGAGCGAGCATCCATATTCTTATAACTAATTTGCTCTAGGTCAAGAATGGCCATCACTTTTTCATCTCCTATTTTCTTCCCCTGAAAGAACTGAATGACCAAAAAAAGTGCAAGTGAAATTGAAGCAGTCAGTCTAGCACAAATCAAAAGAGTGGTTTTAACATTTTTTTAACATTATGTGTTTTCTAAATAATGGCTGAAATTGCATATGTACTAGTGTGTGTAATATATATATGGTTATTGATTAGGAACTGGTGACAATTTTGTTGTGTGATCAATGCATCATTTGTGATTTTTATGCTTTGTTATTTGTGATTTTCCTTTAGGAGGTAGGCAAGTAGGACTTGTTGATTGTCGTTTTATTCGTATAAGTGAATTACCAAATCACAAAGCATGTGCACGTTGTGTGGCTCACTAGACAACACCACATTCCTTTGACTAGAATCAGACATAACATATGTTCTCGAATTAAGATTATTCTAAAGTTGTACCTTTTTTTGAAAAAATGAGTGCCCACATGAATGCACACTCATTTGGGACCGAGGGAGTACCTAGTTCTGTTGTCTCGGTTACTTTGTCAAATTTATTTGTGTGTTAAAGCATGTCCTATATTTTCGCCTATTAGGCTTGGTATGCAGACAATTTCTTGGAAGTACTGATAAGGATATTTAAGGTTGTTATCACACAGACATGAATTTTGCGATTCAGAAGCAGTATTTATGCAAGCCTGAGTTCGAACCAATCTGTTATTAGAGTCTGATGTAGATTGACTGCTAAATGAGTGTAAAACTGTAACTGGTAGTATCCGATACTTTTACTTTTGGGATGTTCAATTCAAAGCGTCTCATTTTGAAATTTAAGATGAGCATGAGAAGTCATTTTTAACCATGACTACTTTCAAAGTGGTTGTGTAACATATAATTTGACTTTACAGTGGGGCACTTGAGTGGGATGGAGAGAGTAGACAGCAAAATCCCTTCTCTTTTCCACTCCCTTCTTGTTAAGTTTATGTTTCATTCACTTTAATAGTTGAAAAGATATATACTTTAGCTTATCTTGGATTCTAAATACTGCCGTGAATAGATATAATCAGATAGGGGATGCTAATTCACTCCAGAGAAGGAAGATACTTCCGTCTGAAGAGTTAATCAGCATGCTGTTTTAGTTTTTCCTTTGGTGCACTTTTTTCACGAGAAGTTTTCTCAATTATTTAGCTTGCTGGACAAACATTTCGACTGAAGTTCAAAAATGTATCTGGCTGTATATGTTTATGTGCAGTCCAGTGGGGTGAGCTAAATAATCCATTTCTAACCCGCCTCCCTAGAAGAAAGAATTAAAACTTTTGACAGTATATAGAAATATTGTATGTTTTGAACTAAATTTAAGAAATCGATGCATGGGTAATATCACTATTTGTTTTGGATTGGGATGTGTACTTCATGACCTAAGACAGTCTCCTACAAGCATTAAAATTGAAGATGTAAACAGAGCTTTTCATTGTTTTCTCTTTGATTTCTGAAGTTTTTTTTTTTTCAAAAATGTGGCAGAATGGACTTCTGTTTACCGGTGGAGAGGACAAGAATCTCACCGCTTGGGACACAACCAGTGGGAAAGTGGCTTATTGCATTGAAGATGCACATTCAGCCCGTTTGAAAGGAATAGTGGTGCTTTCTCAAACACCAAAAGACTGCTGAGTTCTACTGTGCTCGAATCCCATATGATGAGTACAGGGTAAGTATGTTGCGAAAGACAAGGATGAGATAAACAATACTTAAATATTGGCAGCAGTTTCGGGATCAAGGTAAATTACTTTTGACCTACTTGATTGATAAAAGAGTTCTATATTTTTGTAACAGCAACTGGTCTTGCACTAGTAGAAGAATTATTGTCCAGGTCATGGTTGCCCGATGAAATTGCTGTTGATCTTGGATATCATAGGGGAGTTATCCTCTCAGGACTGATTTTTTCTTTATCCCAAAGGTAATTTTCTGCATTGTTAGTTTTTCTTTCTTTTCTCCATTTCGCATTATATGTTATTACGTTTTGGTTCGGTTTGGATATCACTCTGCCGTAGTATAACCAAACGTTTGCAACATGCATTTTTTTATGAATATACACTTCATTTATACTTGAATCATCCTTAGTTCATATATAACTGTTGTAACTGCAAGTAAAGACAATAGTTTTCTTTATTTGGTTACTTTGTAGAGATGTTTGAGCATTCATATGCAGGGAAGGCACAATGCAGGATCTTTGCCAATGCTGTCACCAGAATATTCTACTTTGGTTCAGAGTCCCAGCTCCAACACTACTCAGCTTCCTGCATCCACTGATGTTGTTTGTAAACTTGTGGAATCTGAATCTTATGAAAGTATATCTAGTCCATATTCCGTAGAGGTTAGTTCTGATGTAGTCATCAAGGGTAATGGGACAAGCAGCTTTGATGGAACTGAAAGAACTGTGAAGGCTGATGGTTCACCTGAGATTGAAATTAATCAGGCATTGGGACTAATAAGATTTAAGATTGACCTGTAGTCAGTTATTTGTTTATATAATTATGGCTCTCAATCCACATTTCTTGTAGGCCTCATACTTTAGTAAATCGAAACTTCTAGCATAATAAAACTCATTCTCTTAAAACTTCAAGAATAAGTATTGGATCAGAATAAGTAGTATATAGCCTTGAATTTGGCATGTAAGTGGTGATAGTTGTTATTGTGTTTTGGGGCCTGGGATGTGTGTGTCTGGTGGAAGGGATCAAAACAGCTAACCATGTAACAAGCCCATAGCTGAGTATCTTTAGTGGTTTTGTTATAATTCCTGGAAAAAGATGGGCCTGATATTTCAGCTCTTGAACTTCTCTAGGCACTACTTATAAATCTAATATTTCCAGCGATCAAAGATAAGGAATATTGAGAGTTACAGGCGGTAGAAACTTCCCTTGCATGATTTAAAGCCATCCTAGCAGTTCGGTCTCGTTCAAATTGAGTTGTCTTGTTTAATATTTTTGCTTCAACTGTATGCACCAAACATATGTTGATCCATTCCTTACCTAGTTAGCATTAATGATTTTGCAGGTGAGTTGCTTCACTTTCATGGTTTGTGGAGTTCACCTTCTGGAAGTGTCTCAAGGCCCTTGTATTGTTATTTTCAGCAGCTGGTAATGCTAACATGCTCTTTTCCCTGTTAAAATTTAATCAATTCATTGTATAGTCAAGCTTATGTTGCAAACTTTTGCACCAAAAATCTTGTTACAGTCATTACTTATCACTAATAATAACAATAATAGTAACTAAAGAGAATCTTGTTACAACTATTTCAATTTATTTCTTTCCTGTCACATCTGGCAGGGATTCTCTAGTACACAAAAACTACTTGCACATTCCTCTGATGCAACACCAATTCCTTCGCCTTTGACTCCAACTTTAGCTATATTTATAAGTAGCGGCGGTTTGAAGCCCAAAAGGCTGCTTCTAAACCTCCAACAGTTCAAGGCATTACAGAAGAACATAAAACAGGTGAAATAAATGTTATTGGAATTGCTAATCTTTGGCGGTTCTTCATTCTTGATGGCAATGAGACATAGTTTAATTTTTGTTGTTGTATTCTTCTCTTCAGAATTGCAAAGACTTGAGGAACAGCCTGCCTTACCAAGCTACGACATGCATTTTTGGTTTGGAAACTGAAAAGTATTGGAATTGCTAATCTTTGGCGGTTCTTCATTCTTGATGCCCATTAATTAGACTGCGAGATTCTTTAGTTTGTTTAAATTTTTTATCTAAGTTTCATGTTGTGCGACGGGTATTAGACTAGTTAGTTTGTAACTCTTGTGGATGATTGTAAGAATTATTATTGGTGTAATAAATGAATGGTTGATTTTTATTGTTGAATGAAATGTTTTTAGTTCATATTAATTTTTATTTATTTGATTTCTTGATTATAATTCATATAATTTGAAATGGTGCAATTGGAAAAAAAAATAAAAAAATTACAAAATAAAAAATGAAAAATAGCCTTAGATAGCGTTTTTTTAAGCGCTATCTAAGCTTGATTTTTATAAAAAAAAATTGTTTATATAGCACTTAAAAAACGCTACCTAAGATGATTTTTTAAAATAAAAAAAGTGCTTAGATAGCGCTTTTTAAAAGCGCTATCTAAGTTTGGGAGCTTAGATAGCGCTTATACAAGCGTTATGCTAACTTGCATAGCGCTAGCTTAGATAGCGCTTATAAGCGCTATCTAAGCTAAAAAAAAGCGCTATCTAAGCTCAAATCTGTACTAGTGATTCTTGCATATTCCAGTTGAGAAACTGGTTTCCCTTTGTTCTTGGCTAAATGAAGAGCCAAGTCTACCGGTGTCTTAGCCGGAGGGTCATCAAAGACATTGAATTTTCGAAGAACATTCTCTAGGTAATGGGATTGTGAAAGAACTAATCCTTCAGATGTTCTAGAGATCTTTATCCCTAATATTACATCAGCTAATCCCATGTCTTTCATGTAAAAGTTCTTCTTTAACATGCCTTTGGTATTCATGATCAAATCATGACTACTTCCCATTATGAGCATATCATCTACATAAAGACAAACTATTACAAATGATTCAGATGTTCCTTTGATGTAGACACATTTGTCACATTCATTAATCTTGAATCCATTTGATAACATAGTTCGGTCAAACTTTTCATGCCATTGCTTGGGTGCTTGTTTTAGTCCGTACAATGACTTTACAAGTTTACACACCTTTTGCTCTTTACCTGGAACAACAAACCCTTCGGGTTGTTCCATGTAAATTTCTTCATCTAACTCTCCATTTAGGAAAGCAGTCTTCACATCCATTTGGTGTATCTCAAGATTATGCACTGCTGCAATAGCTATGAGAACCCGAATAGATGTGATCCTTGTGACAGGAGAGTATGTATCGAAGAAATCATATCCCTCTTTCTGTCTAAACCCTTTGGCTACCAGCCGGGCTTTGTACTTATCAACAGATCCATCTGCCTTATACTTCCTTTTAAGGATCCATTTGCAACCCAACGGTTTGCATCCTGGAGGGAGATCAACTAATTCCCAAGTATTGTTGAGCATTATGGATTCTATTTCACTGTTAATAGCCTCTTTCCAGAACGAACTATCCGGACCGGATAAAGCTTCTTTAACAGTTGCTGGTTCGTTTTCTAACATGTAAGATAGAAAATCAGGACCAAAAGACTTTTCCACTCTTGCCCTTTTGCTACGTCTCGGTTCTTCATCTTCTATTTGAGAAGGACCGGTTGTATATTCATGTGTTCTCTTATTAGAACCTATATATTTCCTGTCCTTAGCCGGAAAGATGTTTTCAAAGAATACCGCATTCCTTGATTCTATAGTAGTTCCTACATGCATATCAGGAATGTCCGATTTGTGCACTATAAAACGATAGGCACTACTATTATTGGCATATCCAATAAAAACACAGTCAATGGTTTTTGGACCAATCTTGACTTGTTTCGGCTTAGGTACTTCAACCTTAGCCAAACACCCCCACACTTTAAGGTATTTAAAACATGGCCTACGATTATGCCACAATTCATAGGGTGTTTTATCAATACCTTTATTGGGTATTTTATTGAGAACATAATTAGAAGTGAGTATTGCTTCCCCCCACAAGTTGTCGGGTAAGCCTGAACTTATCAAAAGCGCGTTCATCATCTCCTTGAGAGTACGGTTTTTGCGTTCAGCAACTCCATTAGATTGAGGGGTATATGGAGCCGTTGTTTGATGAATTATGCCGGATTCCCAACATATTCCTTCAAACGGTGCTTCATATTCTCCACCTCTATCGCTTCTTATTTTCTTAATCTTCAAGTTAAGTTGATTTTCAACTTCTTTCTTATAAGTCTCAAAAGCCACTAAGGCTTCATCCTTACTTCTTAAGAGATAGACATAACAAAATTTTGTGCAATCATCTATAAATGTGATGAAGTACTTTTTACCTCCTCGAGTTTGCACAAGTTTTAAATCACATATGTCGGTGTGAATTAACTCGAGAGGAGTTGTGTTTCTTTGTATTGCATTAAATGGCGACTTCGTCATTTTTGCCTCAACACAAACTTCGCACCTATTAGTCGAGTCGGATTTAGTCATTTGGATTAAATCTTGTCTCGCTAATTTCTTAATGGTGTCGAGGTTTACATGTCCTAATCTATCATGCCATAAATTAGAACTTTCCGACAAGTAAACATAAGAAACACAATTTTTATTCATCACACCTCGACGGATCACAGTCATTACATTCATCTTGAAAAGGCCCTCCTCCAGGTAACCCTTTTCAAGAAATAAACCATTCTTGGTTAGTACAAATTTGTCGGATTCAAATACTAGTCTAAAACCGGCCTTACTAAGCAAAGCGCCGGACACCAAATTTTTACGGATGTCTGGAACATGCAGCACATCCAACAAGGTTACTTCTTTTCCGGAAGTCATCTTCAATATCACGTTTCCAATGCCTTGAACATCGGAGGTCGCAGAATTTCCCATGTAAAGCTTTCTTCCGGAGATGGGAGTATAGGAGGAGAAACTCTCCTTATTACCACAAATATGGCGGGTAGCACCGGTATCTATCCACCAAGATTTTGGATTCTCCTCCAAGTTAGCAACGTTGGCCTCAAAGATCATCGCTGCAAAGTCTAGGTCCATGTGGTCAACATTATTCGCCTCTTTCTTCGGAAGACGACAGTCCTTTGCTAAGTGGCCCGGTTTGCCACAATTATAGAACGACCCCTTGAACTTCTTAGAGCCCTTCTTCTTCCCTTTCTTAGCATTCCCGGCAGTTTCGGAATGCTTTCTCTTTGTGCCACTTGTGCTAGCCTCAGTGAGATTGACCTTAGCCTCCATCTTGCCCTTAGCAACCTTGGCCTCGTTGATTCTATTGTTCTCTTCAATTTGAAGACGAACAACAATGTCTTCCAAGGACATCTCCTTGCGTTTATGCTTGAGATAGTTCTTGAAATCCTTCCACGAAGGCGGCAACTTTTCAATGATAGAGGCCACCTTAAATGGATCATTCATGATCATCCCCTCGGCATCAAGCCCATGTAGAATGATTTGGAATTCATCCACTTGAGTTGTTACCGATTTGGAATCGACCATCATGAAGTCAAGATACTTATCGAACACAAATTTCTTTGACCCGGCGTCTTCGATCTTGTACTTCCTTTCCAAGGTGTCACACAACGCCTTGGCTAACTCGACGGTACTATACACATTGTATAGTGCATCGTCAAGTCCATTCAGGATGTAATTCTTACACAAAAAATTATCGTGAGCCCAAGCCTCCTTGGCCATTTGCCTTTGGGGGTCGGGATCACCATTTTCCACCGCCGGAGGATCTTCCTTTAAGAAGCGGTGCAAGCTTAGGGTGGTTAAGTATAATAGCATTTTTTGTTGCCATCTCTTGAAATCCACACCAGTGAATTTCGCGGGTTTCTCACCATGACCGAGGTGATGTGGTGTAGGAGCGGGTGCAACATGGTTGAATGTAGAGTCACCTTGAGAAGGAGGCGTAACATTCCCTTGACTGGATGAGGAGACATATTTCTCATTTCATCTCTTTAAGGTCTTGAAGAAGCGTAAATAACTTCTTACGATTGTTGGACTTTTGGTAGGCTTCTCAAGAACTTAACTGAAAACTTAACAGAAAAAGTAACGGAGATTGGAAAACTATGAGACAAGTCGAGTCTTGTTAAAATACAATCTCCGTAAGAAGTTATTGCCCCGCACAGGTGCTTACGGTTTCAATGGCAATCTTCTAGTAAGATAAAACGACTTTTCTATTAGTTATAAGGAGCACTCCAATATAACTAATCTGACGAACAAAGATTGTTTAGAACTTTGGACTTGAAAGGTAGAATGCAACAATATGCCAATGATTTGGGTATGTTAATATATCTTACTAGAGGGTAGGAAGGCTCAAAATACTGTGTATGTGAATTGAAATTCGGAGGGAAACTATTTAAAGAAAGTTAAAGGGTTCATGGATTTTCACTCCAAGAGGTGCCAAAACTGTTCAGATCCTGCGTACGAGCGTGGCCGCTCTGGCCTTGAGCGCGACCGCGCTGGCATGCCGAGACCAAGCCAAGATTTACTTAAAATCAGCGCGGCCGCTCTAGGCTGGAGCGCGACCGCGCTGAAGCCCAGAACCGAAAGGTCACGAAAACCTTTTGGGAACAGTTGTGACCCAAAACCAATTTGGATCAGTCCAAGTCAACCAAAGTTAACTTTAACCCTTTATTTAACTCTCGTTAAGTTACAAAAACACTTGTCATTAATTCTCATTCACCCAGAAATGGTTTTGAGATATTAAATGAGTTTTATAATCTACCACAAAAGTAGAATACATTTTGTAACCAGCTTCGTTAACGAATAACGAACTTTCGTTAGGAAGTTAGGTCAACGTTAAGTCAAACTTAACTTTCGTTACCCATTTCCAACAAAACCCCCATGTAAATAATCCCCGTCCCATGTATGTCTTATTTATGAAAATAGGTGCACTTAAATGGGCATACTTAGACTAGGAAGATTCCCGCAAACATAAAATTTACCATTTTTTGTTAAAGCATAGGCAAGGAAACTAAAATCAACCTAGGAAGGTGTGCATGCTAGAAACCAAAAGGGCGAGAAGGGTGCTTAACACCTTCCTCTCTCGTAACTGTCTTGTTTGATTTCAAAGTCAATTAAACTAAAACTATGGATTTCATAGCATCAACATGGCTCCCCATCTAACATACGTATATAAACTAATTTTAAAGCATGAATACACTACATTTACACTAACACCCCATGTATTTCTTATCATTTACACTAACACCCACCAACAAAACCATTTACACTAACAACCCCCAGCTAACATACGTGCATAAACTTATTTCAATTAAACGAAAACCATTGAATTCACTAAATTTAAACTAACATACATACCATACGCATATGATGCTCGGCGACATTGATCGTCCCCATCGTATGCTTTGTCACCGACCCCGAGGAGCTCGCTCTATTTGCCCGAGCCTGTTGGGCGATCTTTACCGCCCCTTTCGATGACCAAAATTCGCAAACTCTACGAAACACCTCCTCGGTCATCCAAGTCGGTGTCTCTCGAGTGTTGGGTTTTATGGGTCTATGCGCAGCGGAATTAAGCATCTAATAACACAAAACCCAAGAGCCCTAAGATCCGTTCTATACGATTAAATTGAATTTCTATGAGATAGAATTTTACCAACCTTAAATGCTTTCCGTTCTTGAGCTATCGAGCAATTATCAATGTGATTTTGAATCACAAACTTTGATCTTCAAGACTTGAATCTACAAATTACTTAAACAATTAGAACTCTAGGCCTTGATCGTCGTACGAGCGAAGACCCTCTAGTAGTATCCACACCTTTTGAATGAACCAAGAAAGATTCTTGAGAATTTCTAGATTTTAAACCTTTGAAGGATATTGAGAAACCTTTATTGTGATTTTTCCTTAGAAAATTCGGCTGTCAAATAGGGTTCACAGACCTCATATTTATACTACGTTAGTATTAGTATTCGTGTCCTAATCGTATTAGGAAACAGTCTGTAAACCGCCTTTGTGGCTAGATCTGTCGCGCGATGTAAATCGCCTCTGGGCAAGATCCGTCGCGCGATGACTTTTGCCAGATCAGGAACTCTCAATTTTCTTCCTTTGGTTTAACCAGTTCATTCCAATTGTGTGTGACCCAATTGTTGGGTTTTATGGGTCCATGCGCAGCGGAATTAGCATCTAAATAACACAAAACCCAAGAGCCCTAAGATCCGTTCTATACGATTAAATTGAATTCCTATGAGATAGAATTTACCAACCTTAATTGCTTTCCGTTCTTGAGCTATCGAACAATCTATCAATGTGATTTTGAATCACAAACTTTGATCTTCAAGGCTTAAATCTTCAGATTCGAACTCTAGGCCTTGATCGTCGTAAGAGCGAAGACCCTCTAGTAGTATCCACACCTTTGAATGAACCAAGAACCGTTCTTGATGATTGCTAGATCCTTAAACCTTTGAAGAATATTGAGAAACCTTTTGTTTTGATTTTTCCTTAGAAAATTCGGCTGTCAATTAGGGTTTACAGACTCATATTTATACTACATTAGTATTAGAGTTTGTGACCTAATCATATTAGGAAACAAGTCAGCCTGCCGTCTGCGTGGCTTGATCTCGTCGCGCGACTCGTACGACCTCTGCAAGGTGATGCGTCGCGCGATGACTTATGCCTGATGAGGAACTCTCAATTATTTCTTCCTTTGGTTTAACTAATTCATTCCAATTGTGTGTGACCCAATAGGATTATATTGTGTTGGCAATGAGCCCAATCATATCGACCCTCATAAAACATAAGCGGACTCTAGCAAGCCATTATGTCTACCCAATTAATATAATGTAAGAGTTCACGTTTCCAATGGTACACTTCCATTTCTCCCTTTGTTTCACGATGCTATATTGAACACAAGTCATGGTCCACGTCAACTTGTATTTGTTCAATGCTTTCTCGATACTGAGTATAATGATAATCCAATCGCATTGGGGTATGGCCATACACTTTCATCATTATCACTCATCGAGGGGCCCAAGCAAAACATCTCTCTTTTGAGGGACAAATTCCATCTTGACTTATCATCCTTCCCATCATGAATTCGATCATGCCAAAGATAGCCTTTATAAATATCGTGTTAAGATATCGTTTGACTAAAATCAAACATAAATTTCATCATATGTAAGGTCATGATAATCTCAGGTCTAGGGACTAAATGAACTGACCATATGAGATTTAATTATGGCATTCGACCATGACATAAATCTCTTACGGGTCAAGTCCAGTCACTTGTTCACTAACAAGTACCCATAAATTTAATGTGCATCTCTATGTATATAATCATCATATGATTATCCATTAACATTTATACTAATTAGTCACTTAATAATTAGGGACGGAGATTATTACAATAAATATGCAAAATATATAATAATCAAGTAATAAACTTTCTCTATAATCAAGGATAAAGATGATACATAACGGTTTAAGTTAAACATAACTAAAGCCTAGGGCATTACACCAACAGTCTCCCACTTGCACTAGGCTCCATATATGTATCGAATACTCATGGACCTAACATGACCAACATGCTTCTGCCTGTGCGAGGGTCTTTGTGAGTGAATCCCTAATGTCATCATCGGTTGATACTTTGCATATCTTAACATCTTCTCATTCTTTATGAATTCTCAAAAAACGTCTAAGTATGTGTTTGGATCACCGTTGTGACCTTGGTTCCATTGTTTTACACAAATGGCACCACAATTGTCACAACAAAAGTTTTACCGATTAGTGATACTTGGAATATTTCCAAAATACTAATGAACTTTTGATTCAAACTGCCTCTTTTAGCTACATCGTAAGTTTGCTAAAATTCGGTCTTAGTAGTAGAATCGGCTACAATTTTCTGCTTGAAACTCTTCCAATCAAAACTGCACCTCTAATAAGCATAAACACAAATCCTAATTGCGATTTTAAATTAACTTTGTCAGTTTGGAAGCTAGCATCTATATAACCCTTACAACAAGATTATCTTCCAACCTTTCAAATACCAAGAACGTATCATTAGTTCTTCTTAAGTACTTAAGGATCATCTTGACTGCCATCCAATGGTTCTCAACAGGATCAGATTGGTATCGACTTGTCATGCTTAGAGCATACGAGACGTCGGGTCTAGTACAAATCGTGGCATACATGACAGATCTAAATGCCGGAGCATATAGAACTTCATTCATTCCCTTTTGCTCATCAGTTGTCATAAGACAATGAGTATTGCTAATAGAAACACCATGACCCATTGACAAGTTACTTTTCTTAGACTCTTCTAAGAACCTTGTCAATGTGAGTATTTTGACTCAAACCAATTTATCCTTTTATATCTATCTCTATAGATCTCGATGCTAAGAATGTAAGCGGCTTCACCCATATCTTTCATTGAGAAACCTTTCCTTGACCAAGACTTGACAGTCTTAAGTGTCAGAACTTCGTTTTTCCAATGAGTAAGATATCATTGTAATAAGACAATAGAAATAATACTATGCTCTCACTGAATTTCATGCAAACACAAGATTCATCTTCGTACTTGATGAAATCAAACTCTTTGACCGATTCATCAAAATGAAGATTCCAATTCCTCGAAGCTTGCTTCAACCCATCTTATGGATCTTGCAACATGCATACTTTATTAGAATTTCTTGGATCGACAAAACTTTGGGTTGTGTACTATACACATCCTTAATAATCTTTCATTTTAAGAAAGTCGTTTGACATCCATTTGTCATATCACACAATCACAATATGTGATAATGGCAATTGAAATTCTAATAGA
Source organism: Adenophora triphylla var. japonica (assembly GCA_022495995.1). NCBI lineage: Eukaryota > Viridiplantae > Streptophyta > Magnoliopsida > Asterales > Campanulaceae > Adenophora > Adenophora triphylla. The sequence goes on from JAFEMH010003085.1 coordinate 289,205, forward strand.
CATCGACATTGTAACTGGCAACAAGGTTTCAACATAGTCAATACTATGAATTTGCCTAAATCCCTTTGCTACAATCCTTAGTCATGAAAGTATACACCTTCCCATCCATGTCGGTCTTGAAGACCTACTTGCACCCTTTAGTTTTTACACCTTCAGGTAGCTCAATCAAGTTCCAAACTTGATCATCAAACATGGATTGTAATTCGGATTCCATGGTTGCTAACTATTTATCCAAATTAGGAGTGGACATCGCCTCAAGATAGGAAGTAGGATCGTCATTCTTAATGACTTCCACTTTATTACTTTCCGATACGAGAAATCAATATTTCTTGAGTTCGGATCGCAACCTATCCGATCTACGATGGACTTGTGCATCTTGAACCGGTTCCACAACTCCTTGTGAATTTGGTTCCATCTCTACTCTTGGTTCCATATTATTTTCGGGTTCTTGAACTTCTTCAAGATTAATTTTACTCCCACTAGATTCTTTATTGATAAACTAATTCTCAAGAAATGAATCGTATAGAGCAACAAACATTTTGTTCTCTTTGCGGTTGTAAGATCAATTTCCGAAAATAACCTTGTCAGATTTAGGTGCTAACTTATCAGAGACAAGTCTCTTCTTATAAGTTTTGCAAACCCAAATTTTCTTGAAAGACAAACTAAGTTTTCTTCCATGCCATATCTTATGTGGGGCCTTAGAAACCGATTTAGTAGGGACTCAATTCAGTGTAACCGCATTATTTCTAATGCATATCCTCAAAAGGAAATAGGAAAGTCAAATTGACATATCATTGAATGAACCATGTCCTACAAGGTTCAATTCCTCCTCTCGTACACACCATACAATTAATGTGGTGTTCCTGTGGAGTCAAACTCAAACGATTTCATAGTTTTGAGATGATTGTCAAACTCTTGGCTCAAATATCCATCACCTCGATCTAATCGAAGTACTTAATAGTTTTGCCAAGTTAGTTTTGTAACTTCATCTTGAAATGTTCGAAACATCTCGAAACGATTCACCTTTGGACTTCATCGAGACCCAGACATAGTCATATCTAGATAAGTCTATCGGTAGAATGTGATGAAACACCAATATCCTTCCCTTAGCATAATGCCGCTTAATAGTCCACATACATCTCATGTATAATGACTAATAAGTTACTAGCCCTCCCACTACTTTCTTAAGTGTAGGGTGGTTTGGTCCAATAATCCCAATAAACAAGATCCACATTCCTCAAATGATCTCGAGTCATATGAGTCTAAAAGTCCATGTTAATGGAGTTTAGAAATATGTTTCTTATCAACTTGGTCCAAGCTTAGAGCAATGCCATATGAACGCGTTGTTCATATTATTCGGTTTAGATTTCCCATTTATATTATAGATATCTTCCAATAATTATTTTGTTTCTCATCATCGAGGATATGAAGACCATTCAATGACATATGCAATACAATAAGGCATATCATTAAATAAAT